>CAMOHE010050130.1:74087-99077 GCA_946598075.1 Artocarpus hirsutus
AAAGTTTAGATTTCAATTTTTTTAAAATTTTCTTTGATTGTTGAATTCGAGCTTCATTAAACTTAGATAATGTTTTATTTAAGCTTATAGGACTTGTTTCATCATGGATTTAAGCTTTATTTGAACAAAAATTAGTTTAATCAAGTTTTCATATTTTTCTTAGATTTTCAAACCTATTGCGAAATTGAGTTTAAATTTGGGGAAAATGGTTCAAACTTGTTCTATTATAATTTCCTATGCTTTCTATATGATTTTTATGCTCTGGGATTGAGAAAACAGGTTTTAAATTTAAATTTTGAGCTTGAGGAGGTCGAGACTCGAAGTCTTGGGTCCCTAGATTTTTTCAGATCGGCAGGTCGAAATTCATGTTCGGTAGGCCAGATTCATGAGTTCGGCAGGCTGGATTCATACGACTGGCAGGCCGAACCTGAAAAAGTTCAGTCGACCGGACCTGGTCTTTCGGTAGGCCGAATTGTACAATTTGACAGGCCGAATCAGGGTGATAGGCAGGCCGACCGAGCATAGTAAAATTTTATTTTTTTCACCCGTTTTTATTGTTTTGTACGCCGAAAGAGATTTTAAACTTCCAATATGATTTTGGGTTATGATTATTTTGAGTCAAAAGGCACACTGATAATTAAACTGACATAATGATATTTATTGAAAGTAATTTCTAATTTTAAATGCAGTTTTCAAGGTTTTAAACGTATATGGAGCATACGTTGGATTTTATTTAGAGCTTACGTTATTAGATTTCAAATGAGGTAGGATATTTTCATCCCTTCATTTGGTAGCCCTTTTTAAATTGTTTTGGCCAAGTCTATTTCTTAAATGTTTCCTTTTAATAATGATTTATGTCATTTATTTTAAAGAATTGTATTTTGATATTTCTTTCGGATTTTCAAAACCCGTAGGTGAGGTTTTATCAAAATTTGTTCAAGTAAGTATTTATCAATCTTCATAAATAATTTTTGAGACTTGTTTTAGTAAATATAATTTGTGAATGATATTTTAAATAACTTGTTTTTAACTAGTTATCTCACTGAACCTTCCGCTCACGTTTTCCTATTTTTAAATATCCCCTTCCAGGTTTTAAAGAGGAAGGAAGGTTCTAGGATCGGAACCTGGCTCTTGAGATTGAAATGGTATTTTCTATGTAATTGTGGTATGACACGTGTACTGTACGTCTTGTCCCGATGTTGCTGTTAATGTCACTTTCGTCTTTGTGAGTCCCATCGCGTCATTTATTTCAAAGACGATGATTTTTAGTATTTTTGTATTATTATTATTGATCTTATTTGTATTTTATTTACCTACCCACCTTCGCGGCTAGCTTCCACGTGATGGTGAATAAGAATAAGATCTCGGCCCTACCTTCGTGGCATTCACGTGATAGTGACCGCCAATGATACTATTTATTTTTGATGATGTTTATTTCAAATGAGAAATCTACTTAATTTATTTATTTTTATATATCTTTATTCAGTTTCCTTCCTATTTACTTTAATTTTCATCTTATTTTCCTAAAACTCCCTGACCTTTTCCCCATGGTGTCACAAATGGTAATTAACCTATATATATGATTGATGGAATACTTCATAGTGAAAAACCTAAATGTTAGGAAGCATAATTTATATTGGAAGGTATGGCTGAACCAAAAAAGCCTGATAATTTGCTCAACTCCATTTACAACTAGCCAAATGTCTCCATTAAAAAGCCGCCTTGACCCATCTAATTTCAATAAGTTGAGGTTGAGTTTTGCCTATTCTAACATAACTCAAACTCGTCCAATCTACTTTTTATATATATAGTTTTTTTTAACGATGTCTTTAAGAGAACTATCCATCAATATAATATGAGTACGGGTTAATTACATAATTGTACTTCTTATTTTGAAGTTTTTTTCCTATTTGTCTTTCTATTTTTAGAAATTAGAAATGTATTTAATTTTTAAAAACTAATTTCAATTTCATTCCTATGAATAGAAAAAATTGGAAAAACAACATGACTACCTTTAAAAAGTTTTGCACAATATTTTAAATATTAAAAACATAAAAAAAATCCTAAAACAAAAACATTAAACCTCAAAAAATGATCTTAAGTTTTGTAACTTTTTAAATTTTAAAATATTTTTTTAACAAATTTTCTCAAAAAGGAACATATATTTTATAAATAAATTAGGTTTAATTAAAAGTATTTTTTTCTTATTTCTATATTTTTTAGTCGAAAAATTCTATGAGGGATAAAATAGAAATAAGTTTTTAACTTCAAAAGATGCTTTTATAGTTTCTAAAAACAAAGGGATAAATTGAGAAATAATAAAAACTAAGAAGTATAGTCATGTATTTAACCCAATTAAGTAAAAAACATAACATACAAATTATGAAATGTAACAATAATGTTGGAGAGGTGTAACATAGTTTTTGTTACATTTTTCAATGTAAATTTATTGGTTTACATCTCTCCAACATCAATGTTATGATCAATAATGATACTACTAGTTATGTCTTTTGCCAAGTTTATGTTTAAGTTTGCTGTAACAAATTTGTTACAAATATGAAATAGTAAAATAGACATGAGAGATTGGTATCACAATCTGGTAATCACCTACATCTGCGGGGTCATGCCCAAATGTATGAGCAGTTCACTAAATAATAAAGTTACAAATTAATTAGACTTATTCATCGCAAGTGATGAGTACATGCCTAATACATGGAGTGCGGATTCTATTCAAGTTCCAATTGGGCTGGTTAAAAGGGCTAGAGCTAAAAGGTTCAAGGAAAATCTTAGTGGGCTAATTCAAAGCATTTAGACTTAGATAAATTTGTGCAGGTCCAAGGGAGATAAAAGACGCTATCAATAAGTTTGGATTACCAAGATTCAAGCATTGGAATAATTTAAGAGTTTTCTATATTTAGCATGCCATGTCAAGATTGAAGTTTCTCTATTATGCTAGTTTGTAATAAAAAATTCATTTTATTTATTTTTAAATATGTCTTTTATAAAAATACCACATACTTAAAGGCATCTATCCTAACATATGAATGGTAAGAGTGAATAAAATATGACAAATTCTAAACATATGATCTCAAATTGAGTAAAATAGTTAAAATTCAGCCTAATACAAACACTTTCCATGCATAGTTTCATACAAGAGAAGAAAGCATCAATATTAAAAACAACTTCTGATTTTTAAAGGTCTTTAGGATTCCTTTGGTTTCAATAGTATTGATACCAAGATACGGAGTTTACATAGTTTCTTATATAATTCTAAATATGCCATGCCACTGTTAGTGATGTGCCCTAGGCCAATTATTTAATGACTACATATTGATTTCATTATATTTGCATTTTATTAATAAAGAGGCATTTTCATTATTGTTTTTTATTCTAATTCTATGAATAGTTAATTCTACCTAAGGTCATCAAGTATGTGACTTGATAGTAAAACTCTTAGGTGAAAATTGAATTATATTCTAAATTATCCCTAGTCGGTCATTATTATTGGGATAATAATGAATGAAGACTAGTATGAAGTTTGACTGATGATTATGTTTTACTAATCATGTGTATGAGATACTAAGTCAACTCATAGATACATATTTGAGAAATAATGTATTAGATTGACTCGCTATGAGAATACTGCATGGATAATTGTCATAAGTGATTCTCATCACAATAGTATTATCCTAGTCCTCTAACCTGAAATCACCATAGTTTACTACATAACAAGTTCTATATTTTGACACAATCTAATATTATCTTTAACATGATGATGGAATGGATTGTTGTTGGATATAAAGTGAATCATGTGAGGAATGTGAATGATTAAGAAGGAATTTGTCCCTAATTTATTATGAGAAAGATATCTATGGGCCCCTCGATAAGTTAGACTGAAGTAAAATGTATGACCACACTGAAATGAATTGATAAAGGTTATCAATATCAGTCTACTTAAGATCGAGAAATAATATGATTGAATAGTATAAGGATGACATAAACCATGCCTTATGTTCAATCAAGGTATCTAGTGACAAAAGGACTTTAATACTTAGTGTGGATTAGGTTATGTCGGATTATTGACATTCGCATAACTTGCGTAATCATAATGTCTTGCTAGAGGCCGCTTATGATTTGTGGGCCAGAAACAGAATTTTAAGCCCACTACCAACGTTATGTGAACCTACAGGGTCGTGCACTTAGAATAGACCAAGAACGAATTTTGGGTTTACTGTGTCTAGGTTTAATGAACCTAATAATGTTCAGATTAGATGGACTAGATATGTCTAGGCTCATTGAATTTGACATTATCTAGATTCTCTAAATCATATTTGAATTACTGACATTATCTAGATTTTCTGAATCATATTCGAATTACAGACATTATCTAGATTCTCTGAGTCATATTCGAATTACAGTTTACCCTAGTTAAAATCTAACTCTATCTCAAAGTCAATAGATATATATATCTATTTTAGGGTTTCTAGTCGAATTAAGAAGAGAAAAGGCGTTGCCTCATTCTAAAAGGTGAAAAACATTAAAACCTTAAAATTAGAGAAAGTCATTTAACGCAAAGGAGAGGGTGTTAGCACACCAATTCGTTTTTGAGAGAGTCTGTTCATGTGGATACCTATAGAGGGCGTTGCTCTAAGTAACAACGTCTGAATCTAGTCCCGAATACTAAAAGCTCGAGTTAGGGTGTCACCGGAGTGAACCTGCTCTTTTTCTTCCAAAATCTTACCCTTTTTATCATCCTGGTAAGATTCTATGACTTTCTTATCAATCTAATCAAATTGCATAGATCCTGCGAGGGTTTTGTGGGAATTAATTTTAATTTTCCACTGCTTATTTGAATAACAAAATCTAACAAAACCCAACAATATTATGGTTTCACCCTAGAGAATAAAAAATAAAGATTACAAAAGAATAATTGTAACATGTTATCGATTCTTCATCCTTGAATCCTCAAGCTATATCCTTCTTCATGTAATGCCCATCTTTAAGTCTTCAATCTAGCATAGATCGAATACTCTATTTTTTCGGTCATATCCAAATTTTAATGTTTCTCAAAATTGTCCCAAAAATAAAATTTAAACTACATAAAAAACTACACCTTTTTTGGAAAAATTTTCTACTCTTTGCTGGCAAGCTGATATATGTGATCGGTCTACCAATCTTGAAAATCAGCCTGTCTGTCATGACAGATCGGCCTACCAAACCTTGTGTTCGGCCTACTGCCAGAGCCTTCTAATTTCTGCCCCGTTGATGGCCTGCCGAACCCGAAGTCCAATTTGCCAATTCTGCAACCATCAGCTTGTCGAACTGGAGGGTTTAACATGCCGACCGAGCAGAGATCACCCCTTTCCAAAAAATACAGTTTCTAATGCAATTTTTCAATTTTATTTACAACAATTCAAAAACATAAAATTATAGACTTAGAAAATACCTGGGAATGTTATTATCCATCTTCTAGATCCGTCTTCTCCGAATGATTATTTAATTACAAAATTCTTACAAATTTAAAATTAAATAATAATTCCTAGATGAAGATGATAGTCCGTCATCTAATCACATGAAAAACTTAGATACACATTCTAACCTCTAAGGAACCATAATCGGTATAAATTAATTAATTAATAATTAATTAAATAATAATTTAATCAACCAAAATTAATTAATAAACATTCACCATATAATCCATGATAACATAAAAATATATAGAAACCCTAGAGTGCCAACTCTCTAAAAATTAAATTCAAACATAGGAGAGATAAAGATCATATAATTTATTCATATAGCATGATCACAAACTTACAAATTTATGTAAAAAACCATGGCTCTGATATCAATTGTTGTAAAATAGTACGCAGTAGAATTTTAAAATTTTTCTTATATCAGAGTATTTTTCAAAACACAAATTTGACACACTATATGCATAAATTAACCAAATCTTATTAACCTTTCTGTGCCAAAAAGCTCTTGTAATTAATGAAAAGAAGTAATGTTTTAGAAGGACCTCAACCAACTAGCCTTCTTTGCTATTCTCTATCCATGATCAAAGTGAGTGTGGGCTCACGCTCTCCTTCCAACCAATTAAGAAATGCCCAAAGCTATAATTTGTAATTTGTGAATGATAGTTCTTCGGGTAGTTTTAGAGTCTCACTGTTAGAGTCTTACTCGAGAGTTTTCAACTAATCAAAATAATAATGAGACTTATCCTCTTTTTATAGAGTTAGGCCTAGGAGACTCCTAGGAGTCGATCCTTATCAAATAAGGCCTCAAAAATTCAAATCAGAATCAATATCTAATAAAATCCACGTGAAAACGTGTAATCTTTTTATTGCCCAGTCGAAAGGCCGATCTAGCAAAACGGCCTACCGAACCTCCTCAATCAGCAGGTCAAACTTAAAGATCGGCCTGCCAAACTTAGGATAAAAAGTTTCCTACGAATTTTTATTTTCCACCCGAGATTCTAGGGATAGTGCCTCAATTTTAATTCAAATAACTCAATATAAAAGTTATCTAATTAAAACAGTCATATCTGGATAATCTCTAGGAAAATAAATATTCTTGATAATTCAACAAGTTTATCTTGAATTAATTTAAAATTAATCCAACCAATAAATAAACATGAATTATCTAATCCCCATAATTCAACAAGTTTATCTTGAATTAATTTTATCACAAATTAATTCAACCGATGAACAAACATGAATTATCTAATTTTATTGAATTTTAACCAATCTGATAAATCTGACATAAGTCACCAATCATTGGAAAAACATGCCATATTGTTACCGAATTTTTATGAGCTAGCAAAGGGAACCTGATAGACCTATATAGTTCAAGCTCCTGATAATTATGAAACCCAATATGCCAATTCTACAGTTCATAATTATCAACTCCAACGCTACTCTATTAAAAGCTTAAAACTGCACTCTCAAACTATATAGAATTACAAACCTGTATAGCTAAGTCTCCATGACATATCATAATGTATCACATCCTTATAGGATTATCCATAATCGGCTTAAGGATAAGTTCTGCCTTACCTTTTTGATTATTTTTATCTTACGTTCCATTATCTCACCATCGGAAAACTTACCATCCAAAGGCTGTATACCATTCGGTTACACCTATGTATCCAAATGGTTGAGCGCTCCACTTTTCCAATTATAGGATAACGCATATAAAAGGATATCAACTACTCTTAAGGAGGAGCTTTGGATACCAAATCTATGAATAATAGGTCTAAGCTATCAAGAGTCATGCCTCCAATGTACTGGCATGCGTACCACTATAAAATATGGATGTCACCCTTTGGTATATCAAAAGATATAAGTCAAGGCAATAGCCTACTATTCATTTTAGGATTAAGATACAATATAAATGATTGCCTAAAGTGAATTGATTTGCCAAGATAGAAAAATCAATTTACTATATGTCCCAATCCAACACATCGTCACCTATGACAATGTGCCAATATTTTTATTCATAGAGTCCACCTCCGATGGCCAAGACAGGCCATCTTCCAATAAGGATATCGACAACATAACAATCTTTATATGAATAAAGTGCCCAACTTTATTCCCTCGATTGCGGATCTCATAATTTAGACTATCATGTCAAGAATCGTATCTTCCGCATAATCTATCCATCATATATTCAATTCTTAAAGTTTAGACTAACAGTTTCAGACTTTTGTTTGCTTAACATACATTCAATCAATATGAATATAAAGAGGACAAGATTTGACATATAAATAATAAATAAATTCTTTATTGATAAAAATGTCTCCAAAACATATTATATTTTTGCTCCTTAGGGCATACACATCTAACATTAGTTGTTTAACCTTCTATAAAGTACATAAGCCTTAATCATTTAGGTTAAGTTTCAAGAGGAATCAAATATGTTTTTGGAGGTTAATATGTCTTTGGAGGATATGTTAAAAATTCCAAGGTATATAAATTGTTGAAATTAAATTCTAGTGTACCTGTAGAATCAAGTGATGCTAAATTTATTGAAAATAAATTTATAATTGATTTTATAACTTAATGAATCTAGTATTGATCAAGCGTGTGACTTATCTCATGGTACCACCACTAATAATAAAAGAAAAGAGTCTGTGACGTCTTTTGAACCAAGGAAAGTCAATAAGAAATGAAAGAAAATACATCAGGATTGAATGTTATTTCATCCCAAGGTTTAGCCTTCTTAGTTGAATGAGATAGAAATATTGCTCTTAATGAAATGCCATTGTTGCTAAATGTTGAAGAAGATCCAAAGATATTTAGTACAGTCATGTCATCTAAAGATGATTCCTTTGGAGAGAGACTGTGAATGATGAAATGGATTTTATAATGTCTAATCAAACTTGAATCTTGGCTGATGTCACTATGGGATCAAAATCAATAAGCAACAAGTAGGTGTTTTAAAGGAGGTACAATACCGATATGTCTATACAAACATTCAAAACTATATTGGTAGCAAAGGGCTTTTAAAAGAATATGGTATAGACTACTTCGATATATATGCTTTGGTAGCTAGATTAACATCTATTAGAGTACTATTTGCAATTATTTCAAAACAAAATTTGCATGTGCACCAAATAAATATGAAGACAACTTTTCTAAGTGGTGATCTTGATGAGGAAATGTATATGAAATAATCTGGAGGGTTTGTATTGCCTAGACAAATAATAAGAAGGTATGCAGATTAATCAAGTCGCTTTACGATTTAAAGCAAGCACCAAAATAATGGTATGAGAAATTTAATTCCATTATTGTCTCATGGTCTTAAACAAAATAATAAGGATAAAAGTAATTACCCTAGATTTGCACATGCACATGATTTTGGTGTGAGTATTTGTTTGTCTGTTGATGACTTGCTTATCTTTAAAACAAATATGCAAGAGGTAAATGACACTAAGAAGTATCTAACTTCACAATTTAAGATGAAAGATCTTGGTGAGATAGATGCTATCTTATGTGTGAAAATGAAGAAGCATAATAGAGGTTACTTATTGTGTCAATCTCACTACATTGAGAAAATGCTTCTTACATTCAATCATTTAAAGTTTAAAAAAGCAAATATCCCATTTCATTATAGTATGAAATTATTAGAAAATTCTGGCAGAGCTTTAGAGTATGCGAGTGCAATTAGTTGCATGATGTATACTATGCATTGTACAAGGTCAGACTTTGTTTTATGGCATGCAAAATGTTAAGGTTCATGAGCAATCCTAGTATGGTGATGGAAAACATGAACACAACATAGTTTTAAAATCTTCTAAATCAAAGTCTTTTCCAAATAACAAGTTTGACATGCTAAGTACATAAATTAATAAAAGAACTTACGTACCTCTTTAGTAGACCAAAAACTGTAGAAACTACAACTAGAGAAGAACGTCCTAAAAGAGCCTTAACCAACTAGTTTTCCTTACTATTCTCTTTCCATGATCAGAATGCAAGTGGTCACACATCATAAGTTTTTTTTTCAGTGACGTTTCCTTCCAACCACTTAAGAACACCAAGAGCTAAGGTTCCAAATTTTGAACAATAGTCCTCTAGGATTTTCAAAGTTTCTCCCACTAGAATACGTAATCTATGGGGTCGTTTGGTACTGTTTTCAAAATAGGTAAAAATATTTTTGTTTAGAAAATCAAAATTTTTTAAGAATCGTACTAATAGTGTTTTTAAAATTTTTGTCCTTGAAAAACATGCGAAAATATTTTCAAAAACTCTGAGAATGAAATCAAACGAGGCCTATACTTCTCAAATGATCTAAGGAACAATAATAAATAGTTTACTTTCTCTAGTGGTCGATTTTGAGGGTAGTCCCTATTAGTTTAGGCTTTAAAATTCGAGTTTAGATTAACTTTTGACCAAAAATGAAAAACGCATATTAGTATTATCATAAAGTTGGCATGTCGGACATGGGCACTAGTCTACCGACCTAACGATAATCTAAAAAACTCAAAATATCTTATTTTATATGGGAATCTTAGATAATCCTTCAGTTTTAATTCAAATAACCCAATGAAGTTGTTATGTAATTAAAACAATCATATAGAGATTATCCCATATCAAATAAAATATAATTCAAATAATTCAACATGTTTATCTTGAATTAATTCATAAAATTAATTCGACTAATAAACCAACATGAATTATTAAATCCAATCTATTAAATTTTAGCTAATCTAATAATTAAAATTAAGTCACCAGTATGTAGGAAAAACATGCGATATCATTCTAAGAATTATTATGAGCTAGCAAAGGGGACCTGATAGACATCTATAGATCAAGCTCTTATAATTATAAAATAACATAGGTCAGATACATATATTTTATAATTATTAACTCCAACACTATTCCATTAAAAGCTTAGAGCTGCACTCTCAAACAATATAAAATTACGAAGCTTCAATAAGCTAATTATCCATGACATATTATAATGTGTAACATCCTCATAGGATATTCATAATTAACTTAAGGATAAATTTTGTTTTACCTTCTTGTTTTTATTTTATGTTCCATTATCTCACCATTTGAATGCTTACTATTCATAAATAGTATACCATTTGGTTACACATATATTTCCAAATGGTTGAGTACTCAAGTTTTTCAATTATAGGATAATGCCTATAAGAGAATATTTTTAACTCTACAAAAGAGTTATGGATTCTATATCTATAAATAATGAGTCATGTCTCCAATGTATTGATATACGTTCCTTCATCTAATTCAAGATGTCAGCCTTTGATCTATTGAAAGATACAAGTCAAGAATACGGGCCTATTAATTCATTTCAGGATTAAGATGCAACACATGTGATTATCTAAAGTGAACTGATTTAAACAAATAAAATTATTAATCAAATCAATTTAACTTTTGTCCCGATATAATATATTATCACCTATGACAATATACTAATGTTTCTACTCGTAAAGTTGCACTCCAATGGCCATGACAAGTCATATTTCATTAGAGATGCAAATAACATAACAATCTAAACATGAATAAAGTACACAACTTTATTCCCTCCATTGCGGACCTTATTATTTAGACTATCATTTTCAAGATTCGTATCTTTCGCATAACCTATCCATCATATGCATGATTTTAAAGGTTTAGATTGACAATCTCAAGCTTTTATTTGCTTATCATATATTCAACAATAATGAGCTTAAAGAGGACAACATTTAATATATGAAAATAATAAACTCTTTATTAATTAAATGTCTCCAAAAACTATTACATCATTTAATCCTTAGGACACCTAGTCTAACATGTGGAATATTAGAATGCAATTGCTAGGATATTTGGTTATCTTAAAAGAATCATTACTCTAGGTTTGTTATATAATGATTCTCACATGGTGCAAGGGTACTAAGATGCCAGTTGGATAACCAGTCAAGTGATAATAAATCTACATCCGATTGGATTTTTACATTTACATGCGAAGCCATATCTTGAGCTTCCAAGAAAAAACCTATGTAACACTCAATGATGGAGTTTGAGTTCATAACACTTGCCACTACGAGCAAAATAGCAAAAAAGGCTGAGACATTTGTTGTTTAATATTGAGTTGTAGCCACAACTGATGTCACCAATTTCTTTGTATTGTGATAGTGAAGTTACTTTGTCTCGAGCTTATATCAAAGTGTACAATAGGAAGCCTAGACATATTAGCTTGAGATGTGTGAAATAACTAATAACAAATGGTGTTATTAATGTCATGTATGTTAGGATGAATAAGAACCTAGCAGATCTCTTGAAAATAAAGTCTTTCAAGAGACTTAGTCAAGGACACATCTAGTAGAATGGAACTAAGTCCTTTCTATGAAAGAGTCATCATTGATGGTAACCCAACTATGTAATAGTTATACCACTATTCCATAGTTTAATGGGCAAGAATATGTCACTGTCATGTGATTGGTTTGGTACCTAAAATTTATTTGTCCCTTTGAGGATGTTTAGTGCAAATACTACATGTTGATATTGAGTGTAAACTCTTAATGAAGCTCTAGTCTCAAAGTATCTAGAGACGGATTGAAACTTCACCTAAGTAAACATAAGAAATGGCGCCTTTTCTAGCAAGATCACGGTTTTGCCTTGTAAATATTCATGAATCCAAAATAGAGCATAAGGCCAGAATAGTGTAAAATGATTGGAACATAATTTAGAATAATGTGTGATATATTTTCAATATTTGCTTAAGAGACGAGGTTTAATACTTACCACACTATTCTCTTGTGAACATTTTGAAGTATATTCACTAATTGAAGGTTTAAATCAAAAGATATTTTCTTATTTGTGTGAGTTTATTGTTGATTAATTTGAAAAATATTACAATCTAAGGGGAATTGTAAGAGAGATTGTAATATATTTCTTGGATGTTAAAATCTGATTTCACATTTGAATAGGAAAACTCATTGTTTTTGGTGGAAAATGGATATATCACAACAGTGATGGTGTCTACATGTTGGGCTTAGTGGCATCGCATCGCTAGGTCATGTTTTGCAGAGCATCTCAGCACTAAAAAGCTAGCGCTACGGTGTTGATTCATACATCAATATTGAAGTGTTGTGACATTGAGGTATCGAGCCATTGTATTATTTGGTTGTATGTTTTTATATTAACCTAAATGCCTACTAGCAATAAACATATCTATTGTAATAGATGTATTGCTTTTTAAAGAGATACCTTTACATGAAGAGATACCTTGATGTTAAAGGTTGCATGAGTTGAAATGGTTGGATCATTGTATTTTTGTTATTAATTCTTCAGAATTTATAGGTTTCATATCTTGTTGTGAAACACCATATTATTGCTAAATATTATGTTCATGGGTTTGTTTTATCTTCGGGCAATTTTTCATTAAAACCTATTAGCAAGCTTAGTAACGGCAAATCAAATCTTTAAGGAAAGTATTCTTAATACGCCTGAAACCTATTTAGTTTTCATATTTTCTTAGTAGCTATGTCTTTTAATTTATCAATATGTGAGTTTCATAATGAACGATCAAAAGCACACGTATTTTTGGAGACATACTACTATGGATAGTTGGGAATGTCACTTCACAAATATAGAATTTATAACTTCATTATATAAAAGTTATTGATATCCCCATGTAGTGTAACTATATGAACTTTAGTGTAAGAGCACTTTCACTTCGATATTAAATATTGAATTAATATCCCAAATCGTTATTTATGATTTGTTCATAAATAGACCACCATTAGAGGATTAATGGAATCCACGAATAAAAATGCTATTAGAGAGGTTTTTCAAAAGTATTACGTAGTTTTAATTATGGATGTTCATAACAGTGACATCATATGACATATGGTTATGTAGTTGGACAAAAGCTTATTAGGATTAATTAGTGTCTCATAAATATATTTGCATACTTTTAGAGTGCATTTTGATTTTTGATCATGGCTCAAACCAAAGCTATACTGATTTAATGGGCAAATTGCATGCATGCACTCCAAATTATTTTTAAAAAAAATTGCACTCTAAACTTTTAATTTTGGCATTTTGACCCTCAACTTTATAATCCCTATAGTGGAATCCAATCAACAACTAGTGTCAATTAATAAACGTCAAAGAATTGATGACAATTAGGGTTTGAAATTTCAAAATTTTAAAAGATTAGGATCCAACTTGCCAACCAACAAAAAGCTTAGGGTTTATTTGTGAAATTTTTTTAGGTAATTTTTTGTCTATTAATTGATGTCAATTAGCTTTTATATATCACAATTGCAATATGTTTAAAAATTTAAGGTGTTATTTGTTAAGAAAATTAGATAAATAGCTAACCAATAAAAATAAAATGCCCTTAGAATTTAGTTACAAAAAAATGATACAGTGATGCAACAAAATTTTAAAATTTTATTAATCATTGAGAATCTAACTCATGTTGCTATAAACTATAAACAGAATTCTAAAGAATCATATCTATTGATAACCAAAAGCTTTTCTTCTAATTAATCTAACTCATTTTGGTTCTTTTTTTTTCTTCTAATTAATCCATATGAGAAATTTCTCTCAATCAAATATAAAAATATATATTTCTCAAAGCCACATAATTTTTTTTACTTATTCTCTTAAAATTTTTCTTAAAAGACAATAAATTGCATGATTCAATTTTTTTATATTGTATTGTATTTTAATTAAGTTGACCATTCATATTTTTACTAATGAGCTCCTGTTACAATGATTTTTGTTTTTTAAAGCAACGATCTTCTTAATTAATGTGCCATTATTAAAGTATTTTTATAATGTGATGTTTGTAAATAAATAGATGGATTCCTAACTATTACATGTTAAAATTCAAAATATAGCAAAAAAGAAAAAAAAAGCTTTAATTAAGACGAATTTTTAAAAATAGAATATTTATCTTTTTACAAATTTTATTTTAAGTTTATTCAAAAACTAGTTTTTGATTTAAACACATGTATACCATTAAATTAGAATTAATATACAAATCTATACCTTATCTTAAACAATAGTTAATTTTGACCTTTAAAATGATCTCATTATCTTTAAGTAAATGTGAAAACATTAAAACTTTTAAAGAAGATAAAAAGAAAACAAAAATAAAAACATATAAAATACTTATTTTTGAGGGTATTTAGTATATTTTGAAGTCAAAATCTGTTTTTTTTATTTTTCAATTTCAAGATATTTTGTGCAATTTTAATTTCTTATATTAAAATTGTAAATTAATGATATCAATTTATGCATCGAATATAATTTGAAAAAATATATTCAATACGATCAAAAATAAAAGATATACCAGCCAGAATACAACGTACAAAAAAAAAGTAAATAGCAATTTTAAAATCTACACATGGTTTCAATTTGGATGCCCGTTTATCCGTTTGGCGCGACCTGCTAGAACCGGTTCAAGCAACTTCTACCATATTGCAAGAAAAACCCTAACTTTTCAAAATTTTTACCCACCACCATCTATTCTCTCCCAAATTTCCAAACAAGGCGTTTGGTTCCTACGAAAACGCTGGAGGAAAACAAAATCATCTGCATAATAACATAAGATATACCTATTCGGGAGTGTCACGGACTCGGATCCGCCGTGAGAGAGAGAGGCGGGTTAACAGCAATGGCGGAGGTGTCTCTGTGCAGCAGCGGCAGTAGCACAGAGCCGACGCCGGAGGAAGAGAGGGTTTTGATAAGAGACATTGCTTTGGCCGCCGAATCTAACAGCAAAGAAGGCGATTCCTTTTATATGATCAACCAGAGGTTCTTTTTTATTTTTTATTTTTTTACTACTTTTCAAAATTTCTTGGAAGTTATAGTATTGTTGTTGGTGATTATAAAAAAAAAGGAAATTACTGTTTTTTTTTTTTTGTTTAATTTATTGGTGTCGGAAAATTATTGAATTCAACTAGACATGTAGCGTGATTGTGCTTTAGTACAGAACTTTGAGGGTTTTAGTTCAACAGAAATTTGCCTCCACAGTTTTTTTTTTTCATTTTATTTCTTTTAATTTTGTTTTGTTTTGTCTTGTTTTTAAGTTGGATGAGGTTACATCGTGGTATAAATAGACCTCTACTAATAATCATAGTTTACAAATCATGGAATATTGTAATATTTCATTCTAGTGTTTTATAGTATGTAGAATTTCTTTTCTGATGCACGCCCAAATTGGGTATGTGTTGTTTTGTTTAATCATTGGTTTTCTCTAAGCTTTTTTTTTTGGGTTGTGATTCTTTTTATGCAACCTTAAGGATTATGAGGTCGTGTTTTGGCATAAATCATAGTTTTGAGTTATCTTAAGAATGCTTAGCAACGCTTTTCTTATTGTGTATGAATTACTTTCTAGAGGGTTCTTTTCATCTCCTAGAGCTGAAGCATGTAGCTTTTCTTTTTTTCTGGTTGTTTTCTAATAGATGGTGGCAACATTGGATAGAATACGTCAATCAAGAGCAGCCAAACAACCCAAATGATGGATCCTCCGTGTCTGAACATTGCGATTCAGTTGGTTCAAGTGCCTTGAAGAAACCTACTGGCATTGATAATTCTGACTTGATATCTGAAGCAACACCAGAGGAATCCAATGCTGGGATTGAGTTACATGATACTTTACTAGAAGGCCGCGACTATATCTTACTCCCACAAGAAGTTTGGAACCAGTTGCATACATGGTGAGTAATGGTTAGTTGTTCTTGTGAAATATTTCTTGACTAAAGTGTCAATTACTTGTTTACCTAAATTATTCTCTGTACTTAAGATCAAGGTAGGCTATTGCAAAAAATGAAAAAGGAAAAGAAAAAGAAAAAAAGATTGCTTTCCTTTTTGCATGCTGATGCTACATAAAAGCTACAATAGGTAATTTTGTTGTCAGTAGAGAATGTTATGGCAGGTCCCCATTTATTTGTCTTCTCATTCCTTCCCATCATTTCAAACTTGGGGCCTGATGCCTTTCCTAATATGTATTCCCACTCCTCAAATCCAAGGGCATCCCATATTGCTGAATACGGTGCCCTCTCTGCATCGAGCATACAGACCTCTAAAAAAGTTCCGGATTTAGAAGGATTTAATTGTTTGTTGATCTATGATGGCATTTGAAGTATTAGAAAAACAAAGTTCCCCAAGCTGAAATTTGGTTCGTGTTAGTGTTTGGAGCTGGTATTCTAGTCACAAAGAAATGGCTGGTGGGGACAAAGTGTGGGCCCTAAAAACAAAGGACACACATAATGCTAAATGCATTTGCTCTCTCTATCCCTCCCTCCTTCGTAGTCTTAGATAGATTCTTGTGTTCTCTAGCAGGTCCATCAGTGTAAGTCCTTTTTCTTTTCCATTTTGCTGAAAAATTCTGTCACACGTTATTTACCTGATGAATTCATTGGAGGCTGCATTTGCTTTAGCTTAGTGATAGATTTCTTCTAAGATTTATTTTGCTATTATTAAAAATTAGTGAAGTCCTTTAAGCTATCACAACTAGTCAAAAGTAATTCATGAGGAAATAAATATTTATTTTTTTGTCCTCTACCAAACCAGAAAATGAAATTGATCTTTGGAGAAAGTGTTATAAACTTTTCTTCATAGAATGAATGAATAAAGCAACAAGCTGAGGCAGTGCCTCTGTTGTGGCTTCACATTGAATAGGTGATTTGATGATGGACTTGTTCTGACACCGATGATGAAATGTTTTTTTGTTTGGAGAAAAAAATAATAAAAATAAATTCTGAAAAAAGTAATTTTGTTTATCATCTTAAAATTTTATATGTATTTTGAGCTTCTCGTCCATTTTATCTTTTAGGATGAAGGTACAATTGGAGGGTCCTGTTAACACTAGTTATTTCTGTTACTAGCAGTACTGAGAAATCAATGTATTGCCTTTGCCCTGTAGGTATGGAGGTGGTCCAACATTGGCACGGAAAGTAATTAGTTCAGGTCTTTCACAAACAGAGTTGACTGTGGAAGTCTATCCTCTGCGACTTCAATTAGTTACGATGCCAAAAGGTGACTGTTCTACAATAAGAATAAGCAAGAAGGTATGAAGTGAGGTCAGGTCATGATATAGCTATCACTTTCTTCAGCCTCTTTTACAGTATGGTTTTTATAGTTATATGCTGATTATGCGTGTGTTTGACCTTGAAACATTGTGGCTAGGAAACCATTGGAGAGCTTCATAGAAGGGCTTGCGAGAATTTTGATCTGAACATAGAGCAAGTAAAAGTTTCATATGTCTCAGTAACTCCAACGAATAGTATTTTATCTCTTTCCAATCAATTTTAGTTTAATGTTAATTAAAAATCTGATTTTGCAGGTATGCATTTGGGATTACTATGGTCAACGGAAACATGCTTTGATGAATGACATGGATAGAACACTTGATGATGCCAATATACAGATGGATCAAGATGTGAGCTTCTTTATTTGCAACAATTACTATGCTTCTAGAATTATAATGTCTTTTGCTCCAATGGAACTACTATGTTTAACTTTGGGATTAATGATGCCGATAAACTATTATGCTTATTGTATTTGGTTGTTAGGAAACTGAGGAGACATGGCAAGATATGATATGTATGCAACAATTGGGTTTTAAATAGAAAGCTGGAACAAAAAGCTTGTTTTTCTTTTGTTTTGTTGGCTGGTCTTTTAACATATCTTTCCTCTTTTCTGCAATCAACTTGAACAGATTCTGGTGGAGGTCCTTAACAATGTCAATAATACTGTATCTGGTAGCTGCATGACTTCTATTCAGAGCAATGGATCTCTTGAGAAGGAAGCTACCTCTATTCTTGTAGAGCCTTCTAAGTCAAGCTTATCCATTGCAGGAGGTTTGTCTGCTAGCAAGGGTGCATCTGGAACCTACATCACAGAGATTGCACAAAATCAGACTCCAGCTAGAGAGTCGGATAACACTTATGTGGTTAGTGGTGTTAGTACAAGGGGGTCTTCCGGTGGTTTGACTGGTTTGCTAAATCTTGGAAATACTTGTTTTATGAATAGTGCTATTCAGTGTCTTGTTCATACACCAGAGTTTGCCAAATACTTTCAAGAAGATTATCATCAGGAGATAAACCGGAAAAACCCTCTTGGCATGGTTGTAAGTTTCAAATGCTCTAGTCTAATGCTTATGAAATTTTTTTTTCGTTTATATTTATATCTATTAATTTTAATTTAATTTCGAGTGGTTGAATGCAGAATCTAAAGCACTGCAGAATTCATGTGAAACCCATAATTTGTTGCAGTTACCAGATTTACTTATTTGTATCTTATGGAATCCTGATTCTTAATTCTATGAAGCACGATAACTAGATATCTATCAATTGAGAGAATAGCCAGTCTTTTTTTTTTTTTTTTGAAACAAGAAACGAAGAATATATTGATTATAAAAATGAAGGTACAGAATAAGAGGAAGAGATTTCCTCAGCAGGACAAACAAAAACAAGACTCAAGCTATAAAAAAGGTTCAAAATAGCCAGTTATATTTACATTTGAGGCGTCTTTATATTTGGTATTTCCTTCAGTAAGGGAACAAGAAGCTTTTGTTTTGGGTGATTCCTCAATCTTGTTCATCTTTATTGAATTAGAGTGAGAAATTTTAGAGGTCCTCGTGACTTTAGTGAAAAGAGAACTTTGTAGCATGGAGTTTTTGGGCTGTTTCTGGGTGATTTGTATGTGTATTTATATGGAGTGGAATGGAAATGTTTTTTAAGATAACTTTCAAGAGATTCTTCGGGGCTGGAACGTTTACAAATGTGTGTCTGGGTACTGGATAAACATTGAATACAGCTTTGTGGTTTTTTGGTTTTATATTGTAGGGTGAGCTAGCTCTAGCATTTGGTGAACTACTTCGGAAACTTTGGGCACCTGGACGAACGCCAGTTGCTCCTCGACCTTTTAAAGCAAAGCTTGCTCGTTTTGCACCACAGTTTAGTGGATACAATCAACATGATTCTCAGGTTTGCTAACATCTACAAAGGTAATTAGTGTTCACATGCAGTGCATCAACCAAACGTTTAATAGATTATTAATTGTTATTTCAGGAGCTTTTAGCATTTTTGCTAGATGGTCTTCATGAAGATCTGAATCGTGTTAAAGACAAACCTTATGTAAAGTCTAGAGATGCTGATGGGCGACCTGATGAAGAAGTTGCTGATGAGTACTGGGCAAATCACATGGCTCGTAATGATTCTATAATTGTTGATGTGTGCCAAGTATGTACACTGTTGATCATATTATCTGATGTGTGGTACAATTACTGAACATACATGTTGTGGATTCACTTTCTCCTAGTCGTTTGACTTACCTGTTGATATTTCTTCATTATGATCCCTTGTGAATAAAAAAGGGAACCTTCCAGATGGTTTTGAGTGTCCACAATATAGGTTCTTAGTGGCTGCTATGATTGGTTTATTTTCTTCTGATCTTAACATTTTCTTCACTGCCACGTTCTTTGAATGTTTAATCACGAGCCATGAGGCTATCTCTTTACAGAAATAACAACGAGTCTGTTTTTGGGCATCCCTTTATTCTTGTTTCTAATTAAACTAATTTGTGTAGTTCAGGGAATTGGTCATACTGAAAATCTGCACAAAGCATTTTTTTTAGCCTTAATCTGGAATTATTCCTGTATGTTCTGATGTGTAGTTCTCTTATTTATAGTAACAGTACTTTCTGTAGAAGCCCTTTAAAGTATAGAGCACCTGTCACCAAGGGGACTAGATTGCAGTTTCTTTTTATTTTATGACCATGTAAACATAATTTCATAGTTAATCTTATTTGTGTGCGCTCTTCTGTATTTTAAGAAGCAAAGTAGAGCTTTGCAATTGATTGTCCTAGCATGATATCCAGTTTGGGCTTTGATGCTGTCTTTTTATCTGTTACTCTTTGGCCAATCTCATCCCCTAAGATCAATTCCATGGCTTTAAGTTTTATCCATGAAAGCTAAACAATGTAATAGTTTTATGTATATAGTGATAAGCTTACAGAAAACCGAGTAGCAGTGCCAATTGACATGATTACTTTGTCGTTACATTCTTTTTTTTTTTTTTGGGAAAAGTCATTTATACTGTTGACATTTTTTCTGAAATATTTGTTGGTCATAATCACTTCTAACAGGTTAACATCTGCCTGTATTTATCTCTCTCTCTCTCTCTCTCTCTCTCCCTCCTCCCCCCCCCCTCTTATCTGTGTATCTATGTGGTTCACGCACGTAAAGACACACACAATCGCATGTGCACGTAATTGTATGTATCTCCATGTCTATTTGGTCATCTTTGAATTCATGCATTGACGAGTTGCTTATCCTACAGGGCCAGTACAAGTCAACTTTGGTTTGTCCAGTGTGCAATAAGGTCTCTGTCACATTTGATCCATTCATGTATCTGTCGCTACCTCTTCAGTCTACCATTACCAGAACTATGACCGTAACAGTTTTTGCATGTGATGGGAGTGCATTGCCAACAGCTTTTACAGTCACTGTCCCAAAGCAGGGACGTTGCAGGGACTTGATCCAGGCACTTAGCAATGCCTGTTCCCTGAAGCCCAGCGAAAAGCTCTTACTGGTGGAGGTTTGTTGCATCATCCTGAATCTGATGATTATGGATTTTCGACGGACTATGTATGTTCATTCAATGTATTAACTTACAGGTCTGCAACAATATAGTTCAGAGGTTTTTGGAAGACCCGTTAGTATCATTATCGACCATCAAAGATGATGATCATCTTGCAGCCTATCAAACTCCTAAGTTGTTGAAGAACACAAGATATCTTCAGTTCATACATCGCCGTCGGGAGCAGTAAGTTACTGTTTGGAGTACATAATGACTAGTCTCTTAACAACACCTCTCTTGCCTTGTCTTTTCCTTTTACTCCGCCCCCTTTTTTTTTTTTTTTTGCATTTCTATCTTTTTGCTGAGTTTCTATATATACTTAAATTACATTGCCCTAGAGGTGCCAGTGGTAATCAGACTGCATCTGGATGGAAACGCTTCGGAACACCACTTATCTCAGCTATCTCATGTGACGATGTAATTACAAGGGATGACATACAGGCAATGGTTCGCAGAATGCTTTCTCCCTTACAAAGAACTCAGAATCCTGGAAGTATTGATGTATCCAATTCCAGCATTTCAGCTGCCGCATCAGAGCCTTGTAACGATTCTGGTTCTGGTGAAGCTTGTGCAGTACCAAACACATCTTGTTCAGAGAATGATGATAGCAACAGTTCTAAGGTCACGTCGTCTCCAGAACTCCAGCTCCAATTGGTTGATGAAAGTAATGCATGCATTGATTTGTCAGAGGGGGAAAATAAAAGCATCAAAATCTCCTCATCAATGTCTACAGTATATATTGATTGGTCGCAGAAACTTGTGGAGAATTATGATACTCGCAACATAGAAAACTTGTCAGAAGTGTTCAAGTATGGACATGTAGCAAAGAAGGCCCGCAATGAGCCTCTTTCCTTGTACACTTGCCTAGAGGCTTTTCTACGTGAAGAACCATTGGTGCCTGAAGATATGTGGTTAGCTTCTTCAACTTCTCTATTCCCCTTCCCTCCCTCTCTCTCCCAATTATGTGTATATATATATACATCGCACACATGCCAGTAAGAAGAATTATTTTTACAATGTTTGCTTTCGACTATACATATACACATATGTATGTATTGCATACATACATACATACGTACGTACATATATATAATATATACATATATATAGTCAAAAGCAAACATTGTATGATTCTGCTAGAAATAATTCTTCTTACTGGCATATGAGTCTATGACTCGTAAATGTCTTTCAGTTAAAGATGATTTATTACTTTGGATAATTTGTGTAATGTGGATGCCTCGGTAATAGCTAATTTGCTAGATGGCCTAGATTAGATGTCAGTACCCATATTCTGGTGTCATTAATTGTGTACTTTTTAAAGCCTTTAAATGGGTAGATTGAAACTGCGTTATGTACTTCTGTCTTGTAATTATAATCCTGAAATTCTCTCTCTAAAACAGAAAAGATTACGTTCGACCACTAATGTCATCTCAATTGAAATATGGTGAAGGTTTTGTCCCAAATGTAAAGAGCGACGTCAAGCGAGCAAAAAACTCGATCTATGGAGACTTCCTGAAGTATTAGTTATTCATCTGAAGAGATTCTCATACAGCAGGTCAATGAAGCATAAACTAGAAACCTTTGTAAACTTTCCCATTCATGACTTTGATCTAACAAATTACATAGCTAATAAGAACAACGCCCAACGTCAACTTTATGAACTCTATGCCTTGACTAATCATTATGGCGGAATGGGTAGTGGTCACTACACTGCACACATCAAGGTAGTGGTAAAGTCTTTTTCATAATTTTCCCTTTCAAATGAATTCTTAGTTTGTATTGTATATAAATTTTAGAATTGTGCTTTGTGTAAATGTTTGGATTCATTGTGTATGCTTGGTGTTTAATACCAATTTTACAACTTGCAGCTTCCGGAGGAGAATAGATGGTACAATTTTGATGACAGTCATATATCACAAATAAATGAAGAAGACGTGAAGTCAGCTGCTGCTTATGTACTCTTTTATCGGCGGGTGAGAACCGAAGATGCTTCTGTCAACAATGGAGTTCCATCCAGTGCAGGTGTTAACAGTGTTTATCAGCAGTAGATTCCAAAATACATTTCTTGCCAAAAAGGCAGCAATACCGAGTGTGAGTGTACGTGCAGCGGTTGTTTGTATGTTATATATAGTGTAGAAAATGTCCTAGGTTTAGGTCATTTTGGTGGTCCGGGACAGGGGGGAAGCCACATGAGAAAGTTTTACAAGAAGCAAGTGGAAGAAGTGCCTTGGCTATAGAGTTTCTGGGGGTCTCTTCTTCCCTGGGCTGGCAATTCAATCCTAATTCTTTGGGTGCTGGTGGAAGTTTATTAAAAAAGGGGGGGAAGAAGATTCTAAGTCCCGGTTTTGGGTTCAACAATTCTCATCAAATAGGGTGGGAAATGTGAAAATAACATGCATTCATCAACTCTTTATGAACTTCCAAAAAATTCTAAGGCTTATTAATGCTTCTGTATTATTGACTTTTTTTTTCCCTAATTAAACAGGAGAAGGATCTGAACTTTTTGGTCATGGTGCAGACTATTTACTCTCATGCAGCCGGGTTCAACATGGTTGTCATGGTGCATCTAATACCATTTTGAATTAAAGGAAATTTGTGTTCCTGGTATTCCTGAAGTTGATTGTGAAGATTCCATTCAATTCTGATCAAGGTTTTGCATCGCATGATATGTTATGAAGCCTAGTGGGTTATGATATATATATTTTTTCCCCAGGCACATTTCGATGGTGGAGAATTGCTAATTTTACATGCATCCAGAAATATTTATATGTATTTTTTCTTTTCGAAAGATTATATTCTAGTATTACAAGTTCAGTAACTTAGCAAGGGAGCAAAGAAAATTGTGTAAAACCTGAAAGTTGTCCATGGAGAATACTCTTTGAAGCAATTTTGATTAACCAAAAGGATAAACTAGTTGATATTAGCTCCATCGTACATTTCTCTTCTGTCTCTCGTAGCAATTTTTCTTTTAGCAAAACGATAAAACAGTTGATGCTACCTCCGGTCTTCACTTAGATCTCTCTCTCTCTCTCTCTCACAACGCAAAAGACATCTTAGCATCTGTGTAAGAGAGCGGTTAGACCTTTTTTTTGGTTTAAATCTTTTTTTTTTCCCTTTAAATTTTGTGAGACAAAAATATTATACTAAAATGGTTGGAACAATTTTGACAAATAAGCCATTATAAAAGAAATAAAGTCAACAATCATATGAAGAAGACTCTAGGGGTTTTTTTTTTTGAAGTAATTCTAACAGGATTTTTCAGGTGGGAAATGACTGTCAATATTGTGTTTGTAATTATTAAATTATCTGGAAAATTTTATAATGGAGAATGGGCTATCAAACAATATTTAAAAGGTTAGGGTGCTTGCTAAAATCCTGTTTTTGTACAACCATCTTTGCTTACACCAAGTTCACCAACATATCTATTTTTGTAACACTCCAAAGTTAATTAAATAGTATTAGAATGTTAAATGGTGGATTAGTGTGTCATAATGAGTAATTTAAATTTGAATTGATTATTTTGTGAAAATTAAGGAAAACTTATGTTATTTTACTCTTTTAGTGATTTTTAATTATTCTAAATTGTTTTTAATTGTTAATTTAATTTTCAATGAAGTAATTTGATTTTTGAAGACAGTGCATTGTTGTACACAGTTTTGCACAACTGCTTTTTTTTTTCTCTATTTATTTTCCCTCTCTTTCTCTTCCCCTCATTTTTCTCTCACCTCTCTCTTGTCTCTCACCCTCGGATTCTCTCACTTTCTCTCATCCTCTCTCTAAAATTTTTAAACAAAATTTCATTTTCAAGCTTCGGGCTAGGAGATCGAAGGCTCGGGAACAAGATTGAACAACAAAAACAACGTTTTCAAGCTTTGATTCGAGGTTAG
>CAMOHE010050130.1:106973-128932 GCA_946598075.1 Artocarpus hirsutus
CCCCCCCCCCCCCCCCCCCCCCCCCCCCCCCCCCCCCCCCCCCCCCCCCCCCCCCCCCCCCCCCCCCCCCCCCCCCCCCCCCCCCCCCCCCCCCCCCCCCCCCCCCCCCCCCGGAGACGGTTTTCTTGGGTGAAAGAAATGGAGCATTTTCTTTCTTTCTTTCTTTCTTCCTTCCTTCCTTTCTTTCTTTCTTTCCTTCTTGCTTTCACGTTTCTTCCCTTCTTTTTTTTTTCCACCATGGGACCAATATATATATACGGTCTCTTATCATGAGTAATTCACCTTTTTCTTTTTTTCTTTTCTTTTTTTTTTTTATAAAAAGGTGATGAGTCATCACCTTGGTAATCAATTAGAATACCTGGGGTGGCTAAATGTGATTGGGCCACATTTCATGGTGGTGTGGCCCAATCAAAATCCATAGAGTGTCCACCAACTTTTTATATAGTCCAAGTTTATACAAACAATATTTTTCTTATACTGTCGGTATTCTTTTTCATACAGTTCATGAGGTCCCATAACCTCCTATACTTATTTTCATCCATCATATAATATAATTCAAATATTATCTAACTTTGCTCAGTCTAAATTTATATTGATAGTATTTTTCTTATATTGTTGGTACATTCTCTATACTGTTACAGTATTCCTTATTCATCCATATTCTCCAATCAATATTATTCCTATGCTATTTTAACTTAAACAGTCTAATTTCTATACTGCATGACCTTAAACAGTCTAATTCTTACACTGTGTTACTTTTGCAATGTAATTTTTATACTGCATAACTTTATCGATACACTTCCTCACATGTATAATTTTTAATGTTATTATACAGTATTTTTTCTTAAACTATATTTTTTATCTTAATATAATCCTTAACTTAATGCATTTTTAATGCATTAGAAATTCTCGAGTGTTGCAAAAAGAATACAGTGCGTATTTGTATCTTTCTTGTACTGCTATCATGGTTTCATCAATAACAATTGATTTGATAGAAAATAATTAAGTTGATGTATACTATTGTAAACAAATTCAAGCTATTTGCAATCGACTATCTGAACTTGTTACTTTTAGTACTTTTATTAATATTTCAACTATTACTCTTCAAGAACTCATTTATCATAAAGAATTTTATAAAAGCATTGGCTATTTTTATGGGTATACATGAACAATCTCTTTACCCATATTTGTGTTCTAATTGATAGAACAATGGTGCAACAATTATTTGCATATAAACTCATCTCCTAGTGAGTATAAATATTGTGCACCTTATGGCCAAATACTTGTCATTCTATTTAATTATTTAGATAATATTTTAAACTATAATATACTAAATTTAAATACTGAGATGCTATACAAAACACTATATAAAAATTCAAGACTTGGAATTAGTTTGGTATATTCTCAAAATATATAATAATCAAATAAATGATAAAAATACACAATATCCTTGAAAGTTCTTTAGGATAATTTCTTATATGTAAGAGAAATTATAGATAAGCATTTTTTTAAGAAAATCTCATTTTTTAGGTCTGAATAAACTTTCTTTTATAAGATTTATCTTCTTAAATTTCTCTTATGATGTCTTCAAGAATTTTCACAAATAACAGCAAATTTAGTATGTTTGAGCTCATTAAAAAGCAATGGAGATATTGATTTGCTAGCACTTTCATTCTTTATATCATAAAAACATAGTGGTACCATTCATATCTAGATTGCATTCATTTACACAAAGATCTTTGTACCCTTAATAATTAAGCGTTCAACATCAACTTATATCTTTCAGACCTTTAAAGCCTCTTTAGGACTTTTTATAAATATCAATAAATTGTTGTAGCATGTTTTTTAGATGCATATGAACTTATTATATATATTTTGCCAGATTATTAAAATATAATTGCTTATCCATCATACATGAGTACTGTTACTCATATTCTTTTATAAGTTTTCTACAAAAACTTATTGTTATAACTCATAATTTATTTTATAACCTTATTCTACAAAAACTTATTGTTATAACTCATAATTTATTTTATAACCTCATATATTTTCATATGCACTATTTCATATGAATATTCATTTCCATCCTACTGGCTTTAATATTTAAAATATTTTGAACTATTGGTCCACATTACTTTGCATTAGCATATATACTTGCCTGGACTTTGCGTCTTTTACTTATAGGCCATTTTTTCACGTCAATCACTTTTGACGGATTTCAAATATTTTTTAAGATTCTTACTTTCTTTTCAATATACTAATAATTCATGCGTTTTGTAATTTTCAACAATAACTTTTATTGCAATTTAAATTTATTTTTATATTGACATGACTTGTTGAGATCTTCCTCTTTTCTTTACTATTTTTGATTTTTAGATCTACCCTTTAAACTATTTTAGGAGCTCAATAACTTCAAAAAGTTCGATCTTTAACAAATATATCAAATTCATGTCAATAACCTTTTCCGAATATATTCTCTTTAAGAATATGGTCCGTTCATAATACCAACATATTTATAAACTTTTTTTTCTCTTCCAATAAATGTGGTACATTAGACCATACAAATCTTCAATGCTTCAAGTATTTCTTAAACTCATATGATAACAAATTGTCATTTAGAGACCTTAATCCAAGCTACTAAATTAGTAGTTGGAGAAGTGATTTAGTTACTTTCTTTATCATATTAATTAACAATTTTATATTGCATTGCAATGCTTCATTAATTAATCTATGTTAGGATCAATAATATCCAACTACAAATTACCTCCCTCTGATGGTGGGAATATTTTTCCAAACGATATTACTTGTAGGGATTTTCAAAATACATATTTTCATACCCAATATGCCTTTTGAGATAGCGAATTTATAGTTCATCATAGCAATTTTTCATAGTTGTCTTATTACAACTTGAAAGAGAAAGTGGAAATAAGTTTTCAATATATCCATATAAATAATAACATATACTCTCATGCATGTCTCACCATGCATACAACCAAACATATTGTAGAGATGTCTTATATCGTTTAAAACTACTATGATTTTTTTCGTTTTCATTAATATAATGATAATACCATGGGAATTTACATCGTCAGTAACGAACATTTGATTTGTGTACACAACAAATTAAAGATCATAATCAATTTCTTATTAATTCACCAGGTTATGTGAATTATTGCATGTAATTCTTAGTAATAAAATACCCTTATTACTTTAACATATTGCATGTATGTGATCTTTCTATAAATTTTATCTCACAAGCCTCTTAGTTTTTCTTTTTGTTACATTTCCACTTTCAGTGATTATATGTGACTTTTTCAAACTTGGAGAATGCTTTGTATCATAATATTACATTGCACTCAATTAAATAAACTTCGATCAAACGAAGAGAAGACAATCAATAGCTCAACTTTTTCACTAGCTTTTGCTCCATTTAGGTTTTATAAGATCACATTTATATTTTGAATATTCTATATGTATGTCCTTCGTGGAGGCACCTCTATAGCTCTTTTCATATGTTATAATAATATTTTTATAACAAACGAAGGAAAATTTCTCCCTTGATTTAGTTTTAGTATTGACATTTAGATGTACAACGAGTATGTACTGAAGCCTTTTTATATTACCTACCAAGTGACTAAATTTGATTATTCATGGGAGTAATATAACAAACTTTTTAATTTCTCTTATGAATACATTTTTTTTTCACTTTTCAATCATACTTTATGGCTTTCTTTGACAACGAGGATGTTGAGAAATTTTAAAAGTACCGTAGTCATTAGATTTGCATTCACTTAGAATATGCAAAAATAATTAGATAAAATATATGGTCATTTCATATTATGTTGTCAATACTAAAAGACCATATCTAATGTAAATCACCTTTTTACTATAATATACATTCATTTCATGGAATATGTGGAGCTAATTAGCCAAAATTAATGGCTCTTTAATTATAGGCTCAAAAATTAAGTGCTAACACAATTTATATTCATGTTAATGTAAGTTTCAAATATTAGCTAAAGAGTATTTTTAGCTTCTTACAAATAATATAAACGTATAAAAACATATATTGTAAATGAGTACAAATTAGACAAATATTGTGCTAATAAAACAAATGAAGTCTTAAACCAAACAATACCATTTGATATTAAGATGATGGCATAAAGGTTTGTTACTTAAAAAAAAAAAATTAATAGTAATAACATGGCATGTTTATTTATATAATTATAACATTCAAAGCACACTTATACAATTATAATAGATGAATTGTTATTTATGATTATAAAGTAACATCAATTTCTTGACTTTAAAATAACCAAACAAAAGAAAATGATGATTGTATTTTTATGATCATCGAATAAAAATAAATAGTGATAAAAAATTTTATAAACTAATATGGTTTACAAAAATGCAAAAATAATAATATAGTAGGAAAAGATTTTCATAAGCAATACAAGATAAGCTCTCAAACAAATATATATATATATATATATATATATATATATATTGCTCACTACTCAAAATGAATGCACAAAGAGCATAACCAAACAATAGTAGTGTTGATATAATATCAAAGCATATGTCAAAATCTCTACAAATATTGTCCATAACAATATATACAAGTATAAATATATGTTTAAAACATACCATTCAGAGAGTGATAATAACCAACATTCAAGACCTTTTATTTGTAACACATATTCAAGCTTGAAATCATTGGTTCTGATTAAGCATTTTTATCTTCAAAGATGTAGAGTTGTATTAAATAATAAACACAATAATCATATGAAGTATGTATTACCTATTCATCCTGAAGATGTAGTTAGGATATTATAAAGAATACTTAATACACATCGAAGACAAGGTTTTAACATTCGAGATGATCTTCAAATTTTGTAGAATTTTAAATGACTCTACAATGAAAATGGTTAGAGAGTCGTACTAATAACGTGTTATAAAACAAATGCGAAGAAGTAAGTTGCAAAGCATAAAATAGACACAAGAGAAATAGACAGAAACAATCTTATTATTCATCATATAATATTGTGTACAAATATAAATTCTCAAAGACCACATAATATATATAGGCCAAGAATCATAATATGGGAGAGGATAAAAGCCATAAGTTACAACAATAAAATATTACTAATGGAGTGTTAATTGAGAGGTTATATGAAGGTTATGAAATACCAAATATCAATGATAATCAAAGAAGAGATAATACAATTCATAAGAGTATTAGGGATATAAACATCCATAATAGTAAACTAATTTATTGATAACATTGACGTGTTAATTGCTTATTAACTAACAACTATATCTTTATTATTAAATAAATTAAAAACATAAGTAAAAAAGAAGTCCAAATTAATTATTGCGGAAAATAATAGTCTCAATGGAGCCAAAGCCGTTGATTCTTTTGGGGGACGTTAGAAGAACTCCACTCCATCCAGTTCCCAGCCCAACACATCCAAATGTTGTCAACGTCGTGACTTTTCTGTAAAGTTTTGCCTTGTAGCAGCATTGTGTGTTCTTTTACTTTTTCATGAAAATGAGATTTCATGTTTGCAGGATCCGATATCAGTCATGGATTTCCAATATGCCAGTGAAACCCATGACAAAGACTAAGCTTTTCTATGTGCGCCCCTTGTGCGTAAACATTCCAGATTTTGTAAGTATAATTCTTCATTCGTGTTACTCCACTGTAACCTCATCAGAAACGCATTTCGTCTCGGGCACAAGCCACAGAGCCAACAAATCTCTTGTTTTCTTCAATACCCAGATAACCAAACATGGAAGAAACGGTGACGTCAGAGGAGCAGAGTCGGTGTTTCACAGCATGCCAAGCAGAAACACCGTTTCCTGGACCGCCATGCTCACTGCGTACGCGGAGAATGGCGAGGTTGTAAATGCACGGAACGTGTTTGACATAATGCCCCAGCGAAATACGTCTTCGTATAATGCAATGATTACGGCGTACGTTAAGAACAACTGTATGATAGATGAAGCTTTTGATTTGTTTACTAGGATTCCAGAGCCCAATGCAGTCTCTTATGCTGCTATGGTTACAGGTTTTGTACGTACGGGAATGTTTGGCAGGGCTGAGAATTTGTACTTTGAGACGCCGATTGAGTTGAGAGACCCGGTTTGTTCAAATGCAATGATAGGTGGGTATTTGAAGTTGGGAAGGTTTGAGGATGCGTTTCGTGTATTTGATGGAATGTTGGTTAGAGACGTGGTGTCTTGGAGCTCTATGGTTAATGGATATTGCAAAGCAGGAAGGATTGTCGATGCCAGATATTTGTTTGATGAGATGCCTGATAGAAATGTGGTTACTTGGACAGCTATGATTGATGGTTATATGAAGGATGGGAATTTTGAAGAGGGGTTTAATTTGTTTATGAAAATGAGAAGGGAAGGAAAAGTGGACGTAAATCCCACTACCTTGAGTGTAATGTTTGATGCCTGTGGCAGTTTTTCAAGGTATAAAGAAGGCATTCAGATGCATGGGTTGGTCTCACATATGGGACTAGACTTTGAAGTCATCTTAGACAATTCTATCATTACCATGTATTGCAGATTTGGTTGTTTAGATGAAGGTACTAAGATGTTTCGTAGGATGAGAGCGAGAGATGAAATTTCGTGGAATTCGTTAATTGCTGGCTATGTTCAGTGTGCTAATATCGACAGAGCTTTGGAAGTATTTGGGAGGATGCCCAAAAAGGATGTTGTCTCTTGGACAACCATGATTTCAGGATTTTTTAGTAAAGGATTGATCGAGAAAGCTATTGAATTGTTTAGAATAATGCCCAGAAAAGATGATGTTTCTTGGACTGCTGTAATTTCTGGGTTTGTGAACAATGAGGAGTATGAAGAAGCTTTCTATTGGTTTACCGAGATGCTTCGAGAAGCTATCAGGATTAATCCACTTACTTTGAGCAGCATCCTCAGTGCTTCATCTTGTTTGGCCACTCTAAACCAAGGACTGCAAATCCATGCAATTGTAATAAAGATGCATATGGAATTTGATTTGTCCATCCAAAACTCTCTAGTTTCAATGTACTCAAAGAGTGGAGATTTGCCTGCAGCTTGGAAAATTTTTGATAACATTGAATCACCGAATACTGTTTCTTTTAATTCAATGATTACTGGGTTTGCCCAAAATGGTCTCGGTAAAGAAGCACTTGATTTGTTTCACAAAATGCAGAATGAAGGTTGTGAACCAAACGAAATCACCTTTCTAGGTATTCTGTCAGCTTGTGTACATGCGGGTTTGGTTGAAGAAGGGTGGAAATACTTTAAATTGATGGAATCTTTCTACAGGATAGAAGCAAGGCCTGATCATTATGCTTGCATGGTGGATCTCCTAGGCCGAGCTGGTTTAGTAGATCAGGCAGTGGAGCTGATCAATTTGATGCCATTTGAGCCTCATCCTGGAATTTGGGGAGCTCTTCTTGGCACAAGCAGGACCCACTTACGTCTTGATGTAGCAGAACTTGCAGCTCAGAAACTCATCGCATTGGAGCCCGATAATGCAACTACTTATGTTGTCTTGTCTGACTTGTGTTCTGTTTCGGGTAAAAAGAAGGATGGTGATCATTTAAGGATGACCAAGAAATTAAAAGGGATAAAGAAGAGTCCAGGTTGCAGCTGGATTGTTGTCAAGGACAAGGTTCATTTGTTTCTTGCAGGAGACAAATCTCATATTCGCATAGAGGATATTAGAATAATGCTATGGATAATAACGGCTGAAATGAGACAGCTGCAGTGTCGCATCGATAAGGATGGGTTTCAATTTTAGCTAGATATATGCTTCACGAAAATGTGATGGTTTTCACAGGCTAGAGTCAATATGTTCTTGGTAAGTACTTGTCTATGCTTTCACGTTGTTTGGATAATCTCTATGCTTAAGAGTTAGTTGTTGTAATAACAAGGTTTTGTTTGCAGGAAGCAGAAGTTTTTCCACGTCTTTGCTTTCACTTTTATCATTAGATTTTATGGCATGGAAGCTTGTTAATCAGTAACAAATAGACAAATTGCTCTGTTAAGTTGAGGCTATCGACTCACATCTAGTGAGATCCTAACAACTTGCCCTGTTTTTAGTGCACTATACGGGATCAGCTCAAGTTACATACGTGGCTGTCACCTTCTGCAGATGCTGAGACGACTTTGGTCAAAAGGTTGATAGATTGTGATCTCTTATGTTCCAATTATGCGCCGTCTCGATTGTAGAAGGTATGAAAAGAGTTTTATATCATTCAAAGTCATAAGTTGCTACTATTTTATTTTTTATTTGTTTGAAAAATTTCCATTTATAAGTTTTTGCTAGAGTTGTTTAGAGAGAGCTTTCAGAGAAGTTGCTAGGGAAAGATGGATAGATAAAGTCATGAAGAGCACCTCCATTATCATGAGCAAAGTTCAACTAAACACTTTGACTGGAGTTCGCCACTTTATGTTGCTTCATCTGTGTGTTAGGGAAGTCTACTTGTAAATGATTCTACTTCTTGGTTCATTTTCACTTGGTTAAGTGGTTTTCTAGCGACAATGCTCTGATTAGAAGTGAGATAAGATCTCAAATTTTCTGACCGAGCAATTTTTTTATAGTTTACTGCTTTTCAGAAATTGCAGGTCCATGTCAGATGTAATATTTATCGGATCAAGACAACGATTTTGGACTTCAGAGACATCGACACACTGAAAGAATGTTGTATGTGTCGGAAGGTTCCTATTGATTGACATTATAGACTAGAGTTCTTCTGGGACAAGGATTAAGCATTAGAGCTTGTTTCCAATATTCAGCAGCCAAGTCTCCGCAATTCAAGAATCTCTTTGTCGAGTGGTCTGCTCTTCCTAGTTGGAATAGGTAGGTAAATTACTTATTTTTGAACCGTACGACAGTTTTGAACGCCATATGGCTCCACAGTGGAGATATTTTGGTGTCGCTCTTTCTTGGGTCTGGCATATCTAATTGAATAAAATTTCTCAAATGCCATTTGTAATTGAACTTGAATATAACAGTCATGTCACCATACGTATGCTGAAAAGCGGACCCTCCAAAAAAAATATAAAATAGAAGAAAAACAAGGAGGACAAAAAACTGAATAACCAGACTGCCCCAATATAGATTAGTAATGTTCAGATATGCGATCAGCTTTCTGTCAGACCTAGGTTTATTCTATTTTTAGTACCCTACATCTCATAAGATCCATGAATTTAATTTATAACCCTTTTTATTATTTCTATCAACGTTAGAGAGTGAATGTGGGAAAATCAATTCATACCGTTCAATTCATAACTGTGTTTAAATGTATATAACCATATCTATGTCTTTTATCATTAGCTTAAGGCTCAAATATTGAAATTAATGAATTGTAGTAGAGTTTGTTACGGTTTAAGTGCCCTAAGCTTAATTAATAACGAGAACAATAATTTAAAAAGAAAAAGGGAACAAGCACACAAAAGATTATAGTGGTTCAATTTAATGTAAGGCAGGATTTCTATATGATAAAGGTTATCTATGTGCTAATTTTGTGTTAGTGCGACAATTAGACTTCACAAGCTCAACATTTCCTAGTGTTTGTGAAAACTATAAGTTATAACCAAAACACTATAACATGTGAGAGCTTTATATTGTAGCAAATTTTTGCTTCATACTTTAGCATGTGGAAGCTTTATACAGTAACAGTTGAAACTAATAAGTTCAAACTAAGTTGTCAAATGAAGCCTTAATTCAAAATCGTTAAGTTATATTTGACTAATGGTGGCAAGGCCTTGCTTTACCTGTAGAATCAAATCAAACTCTTACTTCTAATTATTTTCCTGTTTTCTGTAAAATCTTGGATAATACCAACTTAAAATCACTAGTCTTCAGGCTATGACCCAGCATGAGGGACATGCCAATTTTTGCTAGGAAGTTTATCAGTACGTGTAGACGTCTTAGGGGCGTGAGAATTGTTGCTGGCAAGTTTATCATGGCGTGTTGACTTGGTTAAGTGTTCTCTCTTCCACAAGTTTGACTTTTCAGTTCTCTTTTTGTTTGGAGCCTTGGCATCGAAGTTTAGTCAATGCCCCGTCATGCAAGATACATATGGATATTTTTTTACAAATATAAACTGCAAGTTATACTGTGTCTCTCATTATTATTATTAAAGCTTACTGAGATATTTATTGATATTGAAACTTTGGTTTTATTCATATTGCATGAGCAATGTTAAAAGGCACCAGTAACTGTGGATATAATGATATGACACATCCTCTGTTAATTGTGGTTCTTGACGTAGCGAAACCAAGCATTTTTCTTCACAAATTTGATGGGCTCATTGTCTTCGGCTTTGTCTATTTCATCATCTTGAAAACCTGAACCAAAAACTCCCAACTGTTCCCTTTTTCAGCGCAAGAAAACAAAAAAATCCCGGGAAAAAGTTCTTATAATGGAAGTTGCTTATATATTTACTGTCCCAACATGTGATCAAATATATATTTGCACCTAAAATAACCTTAATCATGTTATCTATGAAAGTATCCTGTTTGAGCAAATAAATTGTTTATTTTCAACAGCAAGTTTTTCGGCCATGCAATCTACACGGATAACCTTATTTTCAACAACATTGCATCCCGTGACACGAATTATTTGGAGGGTCCATCAAAGTAATCACATACAAAACTTATTCATCAAAATAAAAACAACGGTATATACAGAAGTGAGGAAATTCAAGTTTCAAACACTCAGGAAACCAGATTCAACCGCAGGAAATAAGTATTGCCTTTGCCAATGTATGTGGTGCTTGAAGTGTCATGACATCCTTGTTCATCGCAAAGAAACAAACTATAAAACTTAGAACTAACCACCACAGCCCCTCAACCACCAACAAATCCGTCATCTCCGTCATTGTCACCGCCACCACTTCTATTTTGCTGCTGCTTTTTGTCACCACCACCATCACAGAGATGCAGACTATGATCGCTATTGAATTAAATTCCATGATGCCTTTTCCCTCTCATTGCACAACAAGAAGAGACAATTATCACACTGTTATATAAGCCCTTTACTTTGTCTGAGTGGGGATGGGGATCATAGGTGGAAGTTTTTTGAAATTCTGTATTGAGACTTGAGAAACAATTCAACAGTTTCTTACAAGAATTAAGAAAGAAAACGACAATGAAAATTCTTGGTAAACATATATTCTTTATTGACGTTATGTGAAGGGTGCACTCAGCTATGATGTAAACGACTTTTATAACCGAAATAAGTAGTAAATTGGAGGGCGGCTGACCAGAAGCATTTCAAGGCAATATCTCGTAAATTTATGATTTGTTAGAAATTTTATTATTAAATTATGAGGTTATTAACATTAATGACCCTTAAACTTTGAAGTCTCTCCTATTTTGCCGCCAGAACTTTAAAAATAACCATTTTGTTTGTTGAATTTTTAATTCTCTTTACTTTGCCCCTTGAATTTTAAAACCATCATTTTGCTTTGAACTTTAAGAATCACCATTTTGCCTTTTGAACTTTTAAAGCTTCACATATTGCCTCTTGAACCTCCAAATTTTCATTTAAATAAACAGAATCAAGTCTACATGATTCGCAAATAGGTCACCTATAAGAGCACAAAAGTGATTTTATCACTTCTAAATTTTGATTCACCTATATACTTAGGGCTTCTTCTTTTTCTTCTTCTTCTTCTTCTTCTTCTTTTTTAATCTGAGCTTTTATTTAGGAAGGGTATTTATGCACATTTCTTCTCATTGTGTAACGCTTATTTAATAAGTCAATATTGTTCACCGATATCTCCTTATCTTTAATGCCTAACTCATATTATTTATTATTCAAAGTCAAATATCATCGAACAATATCAACTTATTTCATGAGTTATGCATTAAAGATGAGAAGAAATATGCAGACAAGTCCTTACTAAATGAGAGTTGAGATTTAAAAAAATCTTTAAGTAAAAGTCAAATGATTAAAGCACATATGCGAATCACGCGGCTTAATTTCATCTATTTGAACGAAAAATTGGAAGTTAAGGAGACAAAGTGAGGAGTTTTGAAAGTTCAAGGGACAAAGTGATAATTTTTAAAGTTCAAGGAGTAAAATGAGAAGCTTTTAAAATTCAAAAGATAAAGTGGTGTTAATAACCTTAAGTTATGTGTTGGCATGTACTACTAAAAAGTAATATGATAATATGTTTCATCTGGTTCTTTATTGTTGGGTAGTTCTTATATTTATCTTAAAGTTTGGTTGGTGCTAGGATTCTAGGGGCAATTACACAAGTATAACTCCTTTTTTTTTAGCTTTATCTTAATTTGCCCTTTTTTATATCTACCAAAGCATCCTTTGGATCTTCGAAGTATGTTGGAATTTCATCCTTAGGCCCAAAATTTTAGGGAAAAAAATATAACAAAAAGACAAAAAATACTCTTAAATCGTACATAAAAAACATTTTAAATACTTAAAAAAAAAAAAAATCAAAGCCATAAAACAATACATATTTTTTTCAACAAAAGCATATGTGCTGCCCATGTTGTTTTTGAAGGAGAACATAAAAATATCTTAATAGATTTCTTCAAAAAAAAAATATTTTTGTGTCTTTTTATTTTGTCTAAAGAATGCAGAGAGATGAAATCGTGACATGTTTTAAGATTCAAAACATTTCTTATAGTTTCTAAAAACATAAAACAAATTGAAAAAATAGTTGAAAATTATAAGGTATTCTTGAGTAATTAATTCTGGTGGTTTATTTATTTCAAATTTAAGACATTATCCCATGCTATATCTATATGTTTGAGTTAAATTCATTTTTAATTTTATCTAAATACAAAAACAAGAACAGTTGTGACAGTACAAAATTGAAGCTGGGATTTGTATCAATCAGATCTAAGGAAGATTACAAATGCACCTAGATGTTTTCTGGTTAAGGATTTATTATTTAAGGATCAGAATTTCTCATCGGCACTTAAGACCGAACCGGAGAGAAAATTCACAGCATTCAAGAGGCTTCATTCTCATCTATCAACTTTGTAATCGTGCAGACGCATTTAGAGTAATTAGCTCGGGCAGCCAAAGCGGGTTAAAACAGCTTGGAAAAGATAAACCCAGCAACCATTATTTGGATATTCTTTTACTTCCATTAGATTAATGTGACAGGGAAGTCTAATATTGGCAAATGATTCTTCCTCTTAGCACATATGCACTTGGCAAACATTTGGCTTACAAATGCTCCGATTAAGAGTGTAATAACGTCTCAAATTTTCTTATTGAGTGGTATGTTTCAAAGGACTCCCAATTAACCTTACTTAAAAAGTTCTCGCCTTGAGTGTAATGGTGAGTAAGGATCGTTTCTGTGGAGGTTTGAGTCTAAAACCTAAGATATAATAAAGTTAAACACAAATGAGTTTTGAATATTAACTATCTATTAAATAAAAGAAAACACAAAAAAATAAATATGAAACAATAATAATAAAATCGTACAAAGAATCATTTACCACCACAAAACAATAACCATACAATTCATCATAGAGATTATATCCAAATTTCTATTGAAACTATCAACCGTAGATAACATTAAGCTCTACTATCCCAATCTCTCTTTACTTATCTTTAATGCCTAACTCATCTTCTTTATTTTTCAAAGTTAGATATCATCGAACAATATCAACTTATTAAATATATTATGCATTAAAGTATTGAGAAGAAATATATAGACAAACCCTTATCAAATAAGAGTTTAGATTAAAAAAAATCTTTAAGTAAAAGTGTAAATGTAAAACAAATCTTGAAAGTGACAGAATTTTATTTTTGTCCTCATAGGTGACCTATGTCCCAATCACGTGGGCTTAATTTCGTCTATTTAAATGAAAAATTAAAAGTTTAGGGGACAAAAATGAGGAGCTTTAAAAATTCAAAGGGCAAAGTGGTAATTTTTAAAATTCAGTGAGCAAAATGAGGAGTTTTAAAGTTCAGAAGATAAAATAGTGATTTTTAAAGCTCAAAAAATAAAGTAGTAGAGGCCTTGAAGTTTCAGAGCCATTGATGTTAATGACCCTAAATTATATATTGGCATGTATTACTAAAAAGTAATATGATAATATGTTAGGATTCTAGGGGCAATTACACAAGTATAACTCTTTTTTTTTGGCTCTATCTTAATTTGTCCTTTTTATATCTACTAAAGCATCCTTTGGATCTTCGAAGTATCTTTGCGTTTCATCCCTAGGCCAAAATTTTGGGCAAAAAATTTAACAAAAGACAAAAATACTCTTAAATAGTGCATGAAAAACATTTTAAATACTTAAAAACATCAAAGCCATAAAACAATACATTTTTTTTACGTGCTGCCCATATTGTTTTTGAAGGAGAGCATAAAAATATCTTAAAAGATTTCTTCCCAAAAAAAAAATCTTTAAGGTTATTTGTGTCTTTTTATTTTGTCTAAAGAATGCAGAGAGATGAAATCGTGACGTGTTTTTCAGATTCAAAACATTTCTTATATTTTCTGAAAACATAAAACAAATTGAAAAAAGAGTTGAAAATTATAAGGTATACTCGAGTAGACATTATCCTATGCTACATCTATATGTTTGAGATAATTTAGTTTTAATTTTATCAATTTGTTTTATGTTTTCAGAAAATATAAGAAATGTTTTGAATCTGAAAAACACGTCACGATTTTGGGGTTAAAATATAAATGAGTTGAAAATTATAAGGTATACTCGAGTATTTAGTTCTGGTGGTTTATTTATTTCAACGTCAAGACATTATCCTATGCTACATCTATATGTTTGAGATAATTTAGTTTTAATTTTATCAATTTGTTTTATGTTTTCAGAAAATATAAGAAATGTTTTGAATCTGAAAAACACGTCACGATTTTGGGGTTAAAATATAAATGAGTTGAAAATTATAAGGTATACTCCAGTATTTAGTTCTGGTTGTTAAATCCTGATTGGTCCACGTGGAAGGGCAGTTTTTAGAACAAAAAAAAAAAAAAAAATGCTCAACTACCATAACCGTTGATGGTCACGGTTAATATAAACGACTCATGTTTGGTTCCTGAACACGCAAATTCAAAAACAAAACCTACACCATCAAAGGAGGATTAAGAGTGTTCAGAAAACAAACTTAACGGTGCAAATTCAGTCAGAAAACAGAGGAAGAAAACAATGACAGGAGGTAATATTCGATCCATTTTGCTTCCGCTTTTATGAGTTCAAATTGTTGTATGTATTGCAATTTGATTCTAACACTGGTGGTTTATTTATTTCAACGTCAAGACATTATCCTATGCTACATCTATATGTTTGAGATAATTTAGTTTTAATTTTATCTAAATACAAAAACAAGAACAGTTGTGATAGTACGAAATCGATGTTGGGATTTGTATCGATCAGATCTGTGGAAGATTACAAATGCACCTAGATGTTTTCTAGTTAGGGATTTATTATTTAAGGATCAGAATTTCTGATCGGCACTTCAGACCGAACCAAAGAGAAGATTCACAGTATTCAAGAGGCTCTACTCTCATCTATCAACTTTGCAATCGAGTAGACGCATCTAGAGCAATTAGCACGGGTAGCCGAAGCGGGTTAATGGAAAATATAAACCCAGCAACCATTATATGGATATTCTGCTACTTCCATTAGATTAATACGACAGGGAAGTCCAATATTGGTAAATGATTCTTCATCTTGGCACATTTTCACTTGGCAACCATTTGGCTTACAAATGCTACGATTAAGAGTGTAATAACGTCTCAAATTTTCTTATGGAGTGGTATGTTTAGGAGGATATTAAATTAACCTTACTTAAAATGTCGTCGTCATTGAGTGTAGTGGTGAGTAAAGATCGTTTCCGTTAAGGATTGAGTCTAAAACCTAGGATATAATAAAGATAAATGCAAATGGGTTTTGAATATTAACTAAACTATTAAATAAAAGAAAATACGAAAAAATAAATTTTAAACAATAATAATACAATCGTACAAAGAATCATTTGCCACCACCATGAAACAATAATCATACAATTCATCATAGAGATTATATCTAAATTTCTATTGAAACTACCAACCATAGATAACAACAAGTTCTATCATCCTAATCTCTCTTTGCTTAGTCATTAAGCAAACCAAGCACTCCACTTAATCTCTTTCTCTGAAATAACTTAGAATAAGCTCTCTAGATTCAAGTTAATAGAAGCATTGAGATAAAAGAGATAGATTGATCTAGATAATAAACACACAAGCTAGGATTATAGAACCTACATTATGTGCCATATCACAATTAATGAAAACCCCCCATAATTATATCTTGCAATTTGCTACGCATGATTAGAAAAACAAGACAATTACAAATTAAACATTCCAATCTAGTAATAGATTAAATTCAAGCTCCATTTAGTTGCACACTCAAACAAAACAAGAAATAGTCATGAACAATAATTATATAAGAACATAAACAATCTCAATTGAAAAACCAGAAAATAATTCTATAAATTAATCATAAAATTAAGTATAGGGTTTTGAAATCCCCTTCAACCAAAAAAATACAAAAATTGTCATAACCCACCTTTTTTGGGCTGTGATAAACCTTTTCCTAACTTAAAAATAGTGGAAAACTTAGAATTCTTTTTTATAACATACAGATATTAATATCTTTTGAAACACAACTATATACATATATATATATATATATATATTTACATAAGCAAACTTTCTTTTACAATACTGTTTGCTAAGTACTTTCGAGAGAGGTTTTTGTCTACTTACTATATTACCACTCTTATATACACGTTTCAAAATAACTTAAAATATACTACAGCGGAAACATAACTGTGGCGGAATCCATACCCAATTTGCATACTAATCATCCCTCCACCAACTCATCAATGAAATTATTTTGAACTCTTCGTCGGAATACCTACAGCATGAAACACTTAATGAGCTTACGCTCAGTAAGTCCTAATACAGCCCACATGCACATTCAATGCAATGCGTGATCCAATTATGCTTCCTTATGAACATTCCTTATCCTTTTCGTATCTTATCTTATCTCATACTAGGGCCCAAGTGTTCGTACCATTGTGCACATAGGTCTACGTGACACCGTGACCATGCTATGTCCTTGAACTCCTCTTGAGTCAAGAGTCGGTACGATACTTTTCTTAATTTCTAATGATATAATTACCAGTCCATTTTTTATGGTTATCATACCATGCATGAAGTGATAAACACATGTTATACGCAAAACATATATATTCTTATACGATATAGTACACATAGGTATATACTTCTATACTCATAGGTATACATTAATATACACACTAGTAGACAATATAATATATACACAGTTTTTACTTAGTATACTCATAGGTACACACCAGCATACTTATAGGTACTAATGTCATAGCATACACACAGGTATATCTTTGATATACACACAGGTATACATATGCACATATCACATTCTATACCTCTAATTCCATACCATAGGTGGGATGAGCACTTACTTGATTCGAATGCTAGGTAAGTCAATCTTAGTTTCCTCTTTCTTAGACTTCTAGGATCCTGTTGGCCAATTACAAAGCTATTAGCTAAATTTCACTATTTACTCTATGTCCCAATACAAAACGATCGTAGATTAATAAATCGAGTTGCATAACTGTATGCAACTCCATTATTTTCAGTTTTCTTATTCTATCTACCTCCCCTATTGTCTCAAATGAAGGGTGGAAATTTTTTTTTATAATCATTCCCTTTTTTTTTCCTTTTAAAACATTTCGGAGCGGTTCGGGTTATTCAAGCAAAATGACAATTTTGCCAGACGTATGCCTACTACCTTCCCGAGCTCGATTTCGGTATCTTTACAAAAATAGTTGCATACTAATGATAAAATAATACACTAGTGGGTCGGATCTCCTTATTTCACATTTATGCCCCATTTCAGTAAAACTTTGTAGTTTGACCTTTGAACTGAAAATTTTGTCAATTTTATCTCTAAGGCTAAAATTTATCTCTTTAAACCAAAATTTTCTATTTTTCATGAGGCACATTTTTTGCTAAAAGTACCATATTCAAAATCCTTTGAAAAAATGACATTTTTGCCCTTTAATTTTTTTTTTCAATTTTAACAAATTCTTGTAAAATTATAATCTCACAAACGTTTGAGATTTTCGACAAACTACACATAGTGCCTAATAGTTTCATCGAGATCTACAACTTTTATGTTTTAACTTTTTCAAAATTCTTACTACACAGGGGTTTTTTGGGCATTTTTCAATTCTACCAAGGGAAAACTTTTTCTTACAATTTAGTCTTTGGGTTATTTTTGTAAAAATCTGTTTCAAAACTGCCTTCCAGCCACTGTATAAGCAGATTCAACCTTTGCCTAGTTCATTTTCATCCCCAACCACAATTTTTGAAAAATTAACTCTAATATTACAAAAATAAGACTTTTTACATAAACTAGCATTTTCAACATTCAAACCTTAATTTTCACAACAACAACATACCATAATTCATATTTCTATGGAATTTAACCAAGAATTTGCTCAAGAACCCACATACTTTTGAGAGAATAAAAATCAAAACAAAAATCACATAATTTCAAAACTTTGAAAAATCAAAACTTACCCCAAATGGAAACTTTGAGCTTCTAGCCTTCCAAGGCTCTTTGAATCCTTTTTCCTACATATTTTTCATGCAAAAACACCTTGAATCAACTTCTCCCTTAACCCATGAAAAATTCCTTGAAAACTTGAAAAAAGTTTAGGTTTTTACCTTAAAACTTGATGAAATTCCTTGGGCTTTGCTTTTTGAACTTAATTGGGGCTAATATTGCAAGATGTGAAGTTGAAAAATTCTTGGGAGAGTGCTATAATGGTTGCTGGTTTGGGAAGAAGAAGAAAGGAAAATTTTTTTTTTGGCTAATCTTGCCTTTAATGCATACTTATCCCTTTAAGTGACTCATCAAGTAACCCATTGGGTTACTAGGTGTCTCAATGGCATTGGGCTACCTTTCATGGTATGGTGGCCCAATAAAATTCAATTGGGTGTCCACTTGGTGGCCCTCAAAAATTTACACTGTGTAATTTTTCACCACATAGTATTTTTCTTATACTGTTGTGGCCAAATCAGTGCAAAATCATATCCTTAGACTGTATAAAATATTTTACTTACCTTTGGTTTACTTTTGGAGGCCAAACGTAACATTTCTCATATTTGTGTTTTCACGTAGTAGTATCCTTATATTGCTTCAGCCTCCTTTTCACACTAGGTTAGGGTTTTGGTGGACTCTATGTCATATTTATACTCTAATTATCCATCCGTTTGTACCACAATTTTACAATTAATTGTGATATAAAATTCATTTTGTGGATATTGTTTACAAATTCCTGAGTATTTAAACTCATAAAATCTATATTAACAATATCTAACATTACATTCCATTCGTAGTGGAATTTTCAATTAATATTGCTTATTTATACATTATCACAATTTTACAAAAATTACAATTTTTAAGGTTAAATTCTTTAATAAACTTAATTAAATATTAGGTTTTATTAACGAATTTCTCCTAGTCATTACAACCTACCCCCCTTAAGAATTTTCATCCTCGAAAATCAAAACAATTCGGGGTAGACTTTCCTCATTTCATCCTCTTATTTCCATGTTGCCTCCTTCACTTGTTGACTAGAGGTATCTTCTTGTTTCTTAATTCCTTGTCTTCTCGTGCTAGAATTTGAACTGGTTTCTCTGCATAAGATAGATTCTCTAGTCCATCAATTTCCTCAAGCTGCAAAACATGTGATGGAGTAGGTACATACTTCTTTAACATGGACACATGGAACACGTTATGTACCGATGCCATATTAGGGGGTAAAGCCAACTTATAAGCTACATTGCCTACTCTTTCTAGAATTTCAAATGGTCCAATATAACTTGGGCCGAGTTTTCCTTTCTTTCCAAACCTTATCACTCCTTTCATTGGCGTTACCTTTAGGAATACCAAATCCCCTACTTGGAATTCTAGGGGTCTTTGTCATCGATCTGCATAACTTTTCTGATGGCTAAAAGTAGTTTCCATTTGTTGATGAATTAGTTTCACGTCCTCCATCGTCCTTTGCACAAAATCCATAGTCGATAATGTTTTTTCTCTAGTTTCATACTAATGTAGTGGCGATCTACATCTTTTCTTGTAGAGAGCTTCGTATGGAGCCCTTCCTATGGAGGTTTGATAGCTATTATTGTAAGCAAATTTGATCAACGGAAGCTTTTTATCCCATCCTCCTTTGAAATCTAGCACACAGCCTCTCAGCATATCTTCTAGAGTTTGAATGGTCATTTCAGACTGACCATCTGTTTGAGGGTAAAAAGCTATACTAAAAGTTACACTATAAGAAAATATTGATTACACGACCTTTATTTCATGACCGTTTCCTAAAAACTATCGTGGTAAGGGAAAAAATACACGGCAAGTTACGCCCGTAAAAACGAAGACCGTCGTGATAAAGGGGGAAGATACCACAACGGTTTTTGGAGAAAACTGTCGTGGTATGTGTGAGATACCATGACGGTTTTCACCAAAAATCGTCGTGGTATCTTGAACATACCACGACGGTTTTCTCCAAAAACCGTCGTGGTATCTTACATATCACGACAGTTTTTGGAGAAAACCGTCGTGGTATCTCACACATACCAAGACGGTTTTCTCCAAAAACCGTCGTGGTATGCATGACATACCATGACGGTTTTTGAAGAAAATCGTCGTGGTATCTTCCACGACGGTTTTTTCTCAGAAAACCGTCGTGGTATCTTCCACGACGGTTTTTTCAAAAAACCGTCGTGGTAGCTTCATTAAAACCCCCTCACCCCCTCGGCATTCAGACACATTTCAGAAACACACTTTACCAAATACCAACACAGACCCTTCCAAATCAGCCGCCGCTGTCTCTCTCCGCCTCCACACTCCTTAATCTCAGCCCAAATTGTAAGTTTTTTTATAGAAAGTGAGAAATATATAGTTGTTGATTGTGATGTATAATTAATCCAAAATTGATAAATAGTTGTTGATTTTTTTTTATTCCGTGAAGTTGATAAATAGTTGTTCATTTTGTTGTTTATTCCGTGAAGTTTGTATTGTGGATGATGGGTATATGATTTCTTCGTTTTATAATGAGTATGTGTAACTTGCTTTATGATGGCCGGGTGATTTTTTTTTGATGATAAATTAATATATGTAGGTGTGGGTGTATATACAAATTGTGAAATTAATTTTAATTGAATATTTGCTATTTATTATTTTGATTTAGGAATTGCAAAATGGATAGGAAATGGATGTGGGATTTTCAATTGTCTAAAGAGTATGTGAACGGTTTGGAAGAGTTCTTGGATTTTGCCAAAAATCATGCAAATGGTGATAAAATTCGATGTCCTTGTGTTCAATGTAGAAACCATAGATTGCATCCAATTACAATTGTTAGAGGACATTTATTTCGAAATGGAATCATAAGTAGTTATCAAACGTGGCATTTTCATGGTGAGTGTAATTTCAATCCAACCTTACTAAATAATGAAAAGCAATCTATTGTGAAGGATAATATGGAGAATGAAGACAATATGGTTGACATGGTCAATGATTTAGAAGAACAATTTGTGCACCGTCTGGATTTATTTGAGACAATGATGAATGATGCAGAGACACCAGTGTATGAGGGGTGTACCAATTTCAGTAAATTGTCTGCTTTAGTTGGATTATGGAATTTGAAAGCGTCGGGTGGCTGGTTGAATTCTAGTTTCACAAAGCTGTTGGAATTTTTACGAAGGCTTCTACCAGAGGGTAATAAGTTACCAAGTAGTATGTATGAGGCTAAGAAGACTTTGAGCAGTTTGGGAATGGATTATGAGAAAATTCATGCATGTGAAAATGATTGTGTTCTGTATAGGCATGAGTATGAGGACGAGAAT
>CAMOHE010050131.1:1343-22265 GCA_946598075.1 Artocarpus hirsutus
CATGGATAATCATCATAAACTATGGGAAATCACAATGGAACACTTTTTAATGATTTAAAATAAGTTTTAAGCAAGATTTTTGCAAAAATCCAAAAATAGAGAAAATAGAGGAAAAATGAAAAATCTTGATTCTAATCCATTTTTGATGAAATGAAGTTTACATTCTAGCTAACCTAAGTCCATCTAACTTAGATTGAAGCTTTTCTAGGTTTAGAAACTCTAAAATTTCAAAATGCAAGAAAATCTTGAAAAATAGAAAAACTTTGAGTTTTTAAATCTAACCTCGAATCAAAGCTTGAAAACATTGTTTTTGTTGTTGAATCTTGTTCCCGAGCCTTCGATCTCCTAGCCCGAAGCTTGAAAACGAAATTTGTTTTCAAAAATTTTGAGAGATTGAGAGAGTGAGTGAGAGAACCCAAGAGAGGGGAAGAGAAGAGAGAGAATGAGCGAGAGAAATGGGAGGAAAGAGAGAGAAAATGAAATAAATAGAGAAAAATAGAGAAAGTGGTTGCACAGAATTATGTGCAACAGCACACTATTTTTTTCAAATCAAATTGCTTTGTAAAAATTTAAATTAACAATTGAAAACAATTTAAGGTAACTAATAATCATTAAAAGAGTAAAATTATACAAGGTTACTAGATTTCCACAAAACATTCAAATTAAATTTAAAGCACTTATTATGGCACACTAATTCACCATTTAACATTCTAATTCTATTTAATTAACTTCGGGGTGTTACAGTACTACACTCCAAGGGTACCCAAAAAGGAGAGAGAATTGTTGAAAGGAAACTAATAAACAAATGTCTAATTGCATTTTAATTTAGTGTTCATGTTCGTGCTTTCGTTTCTGCTTACTAAGCCTTTTGTTCATTATAGCTCTTATGATGTAAGTGAGGATGTACAGGATTAGGAGTTGACCTAGTATCCAGAGATGCTAGACAAAGATTTGTTCATATAGCATGTTTTTGGATTAGCTTTTGAAAACTCTATTATTGTGAAACTTAACAGCCCTATTATGGTTTTGTAAACAGATATATTACTAACTTTGGATGTGCTAATATACTCCATATCCCATATTTGGATGTTGTATATGTTATATATAAGAAAAATGATTGAAACAATAGTATATGCTAAAATGAACATTTTAAGTAAACCATACCATTTAAAATATAATTAAAAGGTTAATACTCTTTATCCTAACTAAATAAGCTTTACACGAGCTGATTAGTTAGCTTGAGGGATGTTACATATCTTTTCTTACCCTTTTTCTTGTAACTCTCCTAAATAAGTTTTTGTTCTTATCCACATCGTAAATAATTTTCTGTCATTTATCTGAAACACTTCTTCTTTTAAATTTACTACATTTTATTTCTATTTTCTTTAACTAAACTAAACTTTCAAGAATATAATAAATTAAAAAGAGTAAACTCTAATTTTTTACCAAAATTTTAGATATTTGTATGGAAAGAAATGTAACAAAAGCTACTGGCTTTTATAAAGGGATATTTAACATTTAATACACTTTTTAAATTTATTTGAAAAATGTACTTTTAATTTTAAACTCATCAAATACGTATCTTTGGATTAGATTTAATTATAATATACATTGTAATTTATTTTGTTGTGATGTTGTAACATGTGAAAGTTTCATACCACAACAATCAAAAGTTTTAGTTGAAACTGACAAAATCAAACATCAATTTTTAATTTTAAAACTCGGCAATGTGTGTTCAGATTAAAGGTAGTACCACATATAAATTTTAATGGTAAAATATGATCTCCGAAAGTCAAGAAAAAGAATAATAATAACAAAAAATAAGAATTAATTTCATAATAATAATGCATTCAATTCAATGGAATTACTAGCTACAAAGAAAACAATTGCCCGTAGGAGCCTGGTTAGTACCAATTGTTTATAACTAATATTGGTTAAAAAAAAGAAGTTAGAACTACAATTTATAGTTGAAACTTGTGTTTGTTATGTTTTCAAAATTTTAGTATAAACCAAAAATAAATTCTAACTATTGTTTTAGTTAGAACCAAAAGTAGTTCTAACTACTAAAACTCAGTTCTAATCGCTATTGAGTCAAATGAGAGTTTCACTAAAACCATAAGTTTGAAACCGGGATTCCAAACACAATATCCTCTCGTTTCGGCCCATATTACGCACAAGTTGCCGCATTTATTAGGAATAAAGAAATACTGTGTATGCATACGATAAACCAAAAAAGAACACACATTATTGAGAATAAGCAAAGAAATCGTTTGTTTCCCGTTAACAGGCCAATTCACAATTTACAGACAATAGAAACTTTTACAAAGTTCTATAACAGGTATATAATAAAATCTCAAGGAAAAAGGGACAGAACAGCAAAAAAATGATTTATATAATGAAAAAAGCAAGAAAGAAGGCGTTGAAAGGGAACAAAAAGAAACCTTCAACACTCAGTGTCGATGAACAGTTCATCCTGTTTTGAATGACCATCCAAACTTTAGATTGGTCTTTGGAATTCTGCAATCTCGAAATGTATCGAATCTCATCTTTTATCATTCCTTTGCTGGTTGGAGCCAGTCTGTCCCTTGTTCGTATGCTCTTGATTCCAAGAGGCGTCTACTGGAGGAAGTTGGTACTCATCCGGTTTTAAGGCCAATGCAAAGTCAGGCAGGGACGGTGCTGTCTCCATGATTCTGCAGTAAAAAAAAAATCGGTAACCAAAGGTAATTTACATCACTGTCGATTATTTTTGTTCATCAATAAAAGCCATTTCTAACTACGCAAGACTTACTTTTCATGAGAGTAAAGGTCCCGGTTTATCCGTACTTTGCTTGAAGTATCTTTTGGAATTTTCTCAGATAGGTACTTCATGGTTCCCCAGAGTGGTGGATTTCTGCATCAAACTTAAAAGCGTTAGTTTCCTTTCTAGCGATTGAACCAAGTTTAATCTTGAAACAATGAATGCCAGCTCGGCGACAAGTAATCCTCACGTATAATTTAGCATAAACACAAGCAATATACAACCACTGGAAAAGCAATATCACTGCTATGTGCAGTGGACATTATTTGATATTGTCTCTCCAGAGACAGGTTAGATGATGGAGACCTCACATGAATCTGGAACGAAAAAAGACCACTCCGGGAAAATGTTAGTATATGCTAAACACCATTCTTCTACATCAAAGTCTGGCAACCCTAGCTCTGTTGTCCAAGTAGATATGACACACCTCTGCAACCAGCAATATAGTGGAACTTTTTAAAGTATCTGATATATATATATATATATATATATATATATATATATAAAACCTCTCCATAAAGAGGAAACTTCAAAACTTGACAGTTTGCAAGTTTGAAGAGTTAAAACCATGCAACTTTGGAGTAAGCTATTATACATTGAAAAGGGACGTGAAATTATACACGGGCAAGACAATCGACTTCTAAAAATTCTCAGAATGACAGGAACGCAAATTCAGATGGTCCAGAAGCATTGTTTACACCAAGCTTCATAATTATATGTCTATCACTTTCATCCTTAGTATGTACATGTGCGTTGCATCTGTAGGTACTGTAGACGAACACAACGTATACCAATTCCATCTTCTATAGATCAAGCATAAACTTTGTTGCACTGGTAACTGCAAACTTGTAGCATGCGTCCGTTGGAACACAGATAGATTTTTCTTCTACAAGCTCAGAGAGAGAGAGAGAGAGAGAGAGGTACCTCGACAGGGGAGAAGCTACATTAAATGCCTCGCATGCCCCTTTACTTTCTTTGAAATACTCATCCGCTGCTTGTAGAGCAGCTACAGCCATTCCATGAGATTTTTCTGTGTTTCCCTCATCAAGGATTAATCCATGATAATAATACGCTCCAGCCTGGTTAAGTCGATGGAACAAAAATGCAAACAAATGAGGACTCTGTATCACTTTCGTTTGCATAGTACACACTTCAATAATAATTACAAGATCCTAGTTGAATAAATTAGTAGCTGAAGAAGCTACTTTGAATCTTGTCCAAGTACATGCAACTTCAGAAGAATTTCTATGTTGTCAATGGATATCAAGTTGATAATAAGGACAAGATGAGAATGAAGAAAAGGACCTATACGAGGAGACCAATATGTGGTACTGAAGCATACATGTGGTATAAATAACATACCTTTGCTTCGATGTATTTCCATTTTACAAAAAGCCGATGCTTTTCTCCCCAACCATTAGATAACGGAAGGTTCATTATGTTATCTTGAGCCTGTAAAGCAAATGGCACAATTTAAGTCGTACATGATTCGGGATCACAAAATGTACCATGATTCACAGGTAGGTAAATAAACGTATATGAGTTATAATTCTCACTGCAGTGTAGAAATTAAACTAATATGTTGCAGATACAGAACAAGCAAAACCTTTTTCACTTGAGGCCAACAATCAAACATATCAAAAACGATGTACAACTATTCAAATCTATTCAGCAAGGAAAAAGAATGAACATTACCAAGTACCAGGAAGAAAAAAGAAACGTGAAATCTTATAAAAAAGTAGAGCCTATGTTAAGGGTAAAATAATCTCATTGTTTCTTCTTTGTTTCTTTTTTTTTTTTTTTGGCTGGAAAAGGTAAAATATAAGATCCGACATCGGTTCTTGACATAAAACTATTTACTTGAAATATTCAAGTTCTCCCATATGTTCAGATAATACAATGCAAACAAAAATGTAAGCAGATCAACAAAAATAAAAAAATATAAAACCAGAGAAAGAAATATATTTGAAAAGAGTGATATTTCATTACGGAGGAGTACAAGACGCCTATCAAGATGTTAAAAGCTGGAGGAAAAAAATACTTGCCAGTAAAAGAATAAATTCAAGTTCTCCAATTTGTTATCACATTTGTTACTCATTATTCCATCTGTAATCTTTATAGCATAAACTAGAGTCATCCTCCATTAGTTTTTAATTCTGAAAAAAAACACCGTCCAAGAACTTTGTCATAATTTTTATAGCTAAGAAAACATTAAGGCTTCGACATAAAGTGGTAGCTATGTATGGGTCATATATAACGTTTAAAGATGTGCCATTAATTCTTTAAATGCTAGCCTGGATGTGAAATAGTTTTTCGTATGATAAGGCATGTATATTAGTCAGAAAATATTTATACCTGCTGCCAATATTTAACCATCTCACATGCAAGCCTTCGCTTCACTGCAAGGGTGGCTTTTGTGCCATCAATTGCCATTCCAAGTTGAATATCAACACCCTGTGACAGATTGAGAATAAAAGTCATGAATAATAATAGGGTTAATTATATAATTGTACCTCCTAGTTCTAACTTTTTCTCAATTTGTCCCTCTGTTATTAGAAATTACAAAGGTATCCTTTAAATTTTTAAAACTTATTTCAATTTCCTCTATGAATAGAAAAATTTGAGTAAAACAACATGACTATCCTTAAATGATTTTGCACAATATTTTATATATCAAAAACATTAAAAAATTCTTAAACAAAATATTAAATCTCAAAAAAGGATCTCAAGTTTTATAACTTTTTAAATTTTAAAATATTGTTTAACAAATTTTCTTAAAAAAAAAACTATATATTTATAAATAAGTTAGGTTTAATTAAAGGCATTTTTATCCGTCAAGCTATTCCGCTTTCTCAATCGGAAAAGTGCATTGTTGGAGCTAGGTTGGAATTCCAAGTGGCTTTAGATTCCAGGGTTTCCCACTATAGCCGAAGACATAACTTTTACTTCTTCAAACAACAATTAAGGTGATCTCCATGTTTTTCAATCGAAAAAGTCTGTAAAGGATAAAATTAAAACAAGTTTTTGAAATTGGTTTTCTCATTTCTATACCTTGTATTTTGCAGATGTTTAAAAATTATACCATGTATTTTAGACTGCTGCATATTTATACCTTGAGGTTTTAATTTATGCTCAATTCCAACCTTTTTTCAATCAATTCTTATTTTGACTCATAACAAAACCCTTATCCTTGAAGAAAGAAGAGTTAAAAAACTTCAAGAATAAAATACATAAAAATAGTTTCCTCAAAAAAAAAAAAAAAATCAAATAATGCATATCAGAAGTCTGCCTCGTTTCCCAGTAGCCGTCCTCGTGAAATCCATCAAATCCATTGCCTCTTTTTCACGAAAACCAGTAACCCGCGCTATTGATTCGAGAATCTTGATCCTTTTCGTGAAACCGATTGAGCTTGTCGCCTGTGTCGCAAAACCCACATGCACAGTGACCATTTTTTTGAACCCAATAACCAGCCACCAGCAACATTGCTTGCTTAATTGTGACTTGTTCTAAATAGGGAGGGTGTTCGTTTCATTGGGGTGTGGCCGCTAGTATGTGGAGGCCAAGCTGCTCCAGATCTATATGGAGGATGCCACTCTTGTGTTCGAGAAAATATCCTTTGGGAAACTTGTATGCTTGGACTGTCATTTTGAATGTGCATCATGTCGATTGCGGATTTTTTGAACAACCTATATATAAGTTATATATTCATATGCATTTGAGAAAGTCTTGCACTTTCTTGAACTGCTACGAGGAGATGTAGAGCTAGAATGGTATTTGTGTTTTTCGTTGTTTCCCTGATTTGAAGGCTTGTAGCAATCAATTTTTATTTTTATTTTTAGTCTTTTTTATTTTTCTTTTTTTCCTTCAAGGGTATGTAGGTCTTTTTAATTTGTTGAAACTAAGTTTGACTAAGAAAAGGTAGAAATTGCGCATAAATTTAAAAGTTTGAGGTATAAGTGTGCAACTGTTCAAAATATCAGGTATGATTTTTTGAAACGCTTAAAGTACAGGGTATAAAAATGGAGGAAAAAAAAACCTTTTTAAAATTCAAAAGATACCTTTGTAATTTTTAAAAATAGAGGAACAAATTGCAAACTAATAAACAAGGAGGTATAATTATGTATTTAACCCATAATAATAAAAAGAACTTGTTAAAATTTAGAAACACAGCAAATGAAGGTTAAGGCTCCAGCTTGGCTCTATATAATTGTTACACAAATATGAGAGACCACTGCTTTGGTGTATACCACAAATAGGAAAACAATTCTTGATCTCATTGAACAGAAACGGTGGATTTAGTGCACACATCTAAAGCACAAAGAGCAAAATGTCATAATTATATGATTGTTAATAATATGTGAATATACGAAGAAGAAATCAAAACTCCAATATGCAAGCAAAGAAAAGCAAATACCACAGAGCAAACTTATGAATATCTGTTTGGTCTAAAAGAGGGGAGTAAACTGATTATGCATCAATGTTAAAATCTTCTCTGTTCATTAATTAAGATTGTTCACTAATTTTCTTCTCTTGCTATCTATAATTAAAAGAGACCTGCCTACAAGACTAACTATAAATCTATTCTTTGTTTATTTTCCTCAAAATACTAGTCTTATCTTGCTTACATGCATATCACTTTCTCCTATTACGGATCCTCTATCAGGTAGATGATCCAATCGTAATTTATAAACATGAACTTTGAGAAAAAAGAACAAAGCTGTTTCATCATCGGCTAAGTCTTGCCAGAGAAGGTTATACCTGTCCCAATGCTTGTAAGCAAAGCGCTCGAAGAACCCCTTCCGCTAAGTCTACTGGCAGGTTTCTACTACAATCAAGCCATGATCAGAAATTCAGAAGAATGATGCAAAGAAAGAAAGACTGCAATAATAACATGAAATCAGTAGTAACTGCGAAGGTTTTCCATCTAAACAAACCTGATTTCAGAAGGCAACCGTGGAAGTACATGATGAACAGCACAATCCAGGCATCCTGCTGCCTTCAAGAAAACATCAACAGAAGCTCGTCTGTTCTCTGTTGCAAAAAAACAAGCTTTAGCGCATGTATTGTAGGATAAATAACAAAAGGCATGATACGCTAAGAAATGAAGACCTAAGCACATAGCAAATTAGTTAAGCTCATCAATGACAACTATTGCATAAAGTAATTTGCAGAAACATCAGAATAAATTTTCAATTGACCAGGCAAATCCCTCAACTTTTTTTTTTTTTTTTGGAAACAAGAAATTGAATTTATTGAACTAAATGAGATGTACAAACAAGAAAGGAAAAGGTTTCCTCACAAATCAAAATAGGGAGATTACAAAAAAGGAGCCCAACTCCTAACCAAATCTTAAAAAATCGGACGACCAAACTCTTTATCCCTACAGACCCACGAAGAAACCCAAAATTTAATCCTATCCCATAAGACAAAACTTTCTTCCTCAATCTTGTTAAAAATTCTACTATTTCTGTCTAACCAAATTCCCCAAAAACAAGCTAATAAAGCATTCCTCCAAAGGATTCTTCCTCTGGGAGAGAGAAATTGGAGAAGGTATGTGAAGAATATCCTTGCAATCCTTGAGAAGTACCCACACAAAATCAAACTCTTTTAAAATTTAAACCAAATTCGCCGAGAGAAAGGGCAACAGAGAACCAGATGATTCGCTATTTCTTCACCACACTTGCATAAGACATACCATCCAGGAGAAATTGTAAGAAAAGGATTCCTAAGCTGCATTAAGTCATGAGTGTTTAGTTTTTCCAGAGCAAATAACCAATAAAAAACTTGAACTTTATTAGGAACCCTGGATTTCCAAATAGTGTTAAAGAAAGGAAAGGGATTAGAAGAGGGAGTATTAATCAGGCAAGAAAAGAATGATTTTACTGAAAATAAGCGATTCAAATCTGGCCTCCATATCCTCATATCAAATACCCTGTTTCCAATTGAAACCCTCTCCAAAATAGAGATCAGCTTTGAGACTTCCTCCAACTCTCTATTCGCCAACCCCCTTTGCAAATTGAAATCCTACACTTGCCCACTAAAGACGCCATCTGTAGAAACCAAGATAAAACTAGCAATAGACTGCTCACAGAGTAAAGATAATCCATAAAATCCGGGGAATCTCTCATTCAACAATAAATCCGCACACCAAATATCTTCCTAAAACCTTATAGAGTCTCCAAAACCCACCTTCCATTGTAGTTGTTTAAAAAAACCATCCGTCACTGACTAAACTGACTTCCATGGGCTTTGGAACATAGTCCTAATTGCATCCCTTGAGTCCCGACTATTAGCATTTAGTCCGTATTTTCCTTTAATGACTTTGTACAACAAATGATCGAGTTCCAAACGAAAACGCCATAGCCACTTAGCCAAAAGAGCCTCGCTTCTTTTCCTCAAGTTTCCAATACCTAGACCACCATTTGACTTTGGCAAGCAAGCTTTCTCCCAAGCAACCACGTGAGAGCCTTGATCTTCGGAGTTATTCTCCCACAAGAAATCCCTCATTAGCTTCTCAATCTCCCTAGCCACCCGGAGAGGAATCCGAAACACAAACAAATAGTAAGTTGGCAATGAGCAAAAAGCTTATTTGTCAACAAATCAGGGATTTAGTTGTTATCATTTGAACAAAATAAGGAATCACCTAAAATCAGGAAATTAGAGAAATCCTGATTTTATGGTCCTAAAATTAGTCCTAAAATCACTCTCTATTTTTTCTATTTATTTGTATCATCTATTGTTTCAAATATAAGAAGAAAATATTCAGATTTCTTCCTTATCTTTTCTGGTTCCTTTTGCTTTTCTTCCTTATCTTTTATGGTTTCTTTTTCAACATGGTATCAGCGCCAGCATGAATTATAAAGCTGCCATGGTTGGCTCAACTTCGACCACGTCTTCCGCTACCAGTCCAATGGCGTCATCTGAAGGGAATTCTCAGCCATCTGCTATTGCACCCGTCGCTGAAAGCCCTCTGCAAATTACCATCCATAAGTTAAATGGTAAAATTATTTAGAGTGGTCCCAATCCGTGCATTTGGTGATCGATGGTAAGGGAAAGCTTGGATATTTGAATGGAGAAATCAAACCCCCAACTACAGATGATCCAAAATACCGACAATGGAGATCGGAAAACTCCATGGTTACCGCTTGGCTTATTAATTCTATGGAATCGACAGTGGGAAAGCCGTTCATGTTTTTGCCAACAGCTTATGATGTTTGGGAGGCAGTTAGAGAGACATACTCTGACCTAGAGAATCATTCCCAATTATTTGAGTTAAATACTCGTTTGTGGCGGATGCAACAAGGTGAAAGAGAGGTAACCGCCTATTATAATGAAATGATGACTCTGTGGCAAGAATTGGATATGTTTGAGAATGAAATGGGGGAGAACCTAGCTAATGGCGCTCGGTACAAGAAAAAGGTTGAACGGGTTCAAGTGTTTGTTTTCTTGGCAGGTCTATAAGGATCTTGATGAGGTTCGAGGACGAATTTTAGGGCATAAACCTCTGCCCTCCATCAGGGAAGTTTTTTTCGAGGTACGTAGAAAGGAGGCTCGTAGACAAGTGATGTTAAAGGGAGTAGAGGAGCAAAAATCTGATCAGGATGGGTCAGCTCTTGTAGCTCGCAGTAATGACCAACATGGAGAAAAACGAGGCGGCAAACAAAGGCCATGGTGTGATCATTGTCGAAGACCATGGCATACACGTGAAACCTGTTGGAAACTCCATGGAAAGCCTACAAATTTGAAGAAAAAACCTGGTGAAGATGCATGGACAGCAGGGAATACTCGGGCTCTTCAGGTCAGCACTTTCAATCCGGGGCAACAGTCATCCTTAGAATCTCTTCCATTCACTAAGGAACAAATGAAGCACCTATACAAGTTATTTCAATCCCAATCCATAGGAAAATCTACTACATCTTGTTCTTTAGCCCAGTCAGGTAATTGTTTCACCATAGCCTTTACCTGTGTCAATTCAAGTAGCTCCTGGATATTAGATTCAGGAGCAACCGACCATATGACCGGATCCTCGTAGTTGTTTTCTTCTTACATTCCTTGTGTAGGAAATCAAAAAGTCAAAATAGCATATGGGTCCTATTCCACCGTTGCAGGAAAAGAAAAAATTGTCATTTCTCCTCGTCTTATTTTAAATGATGTCCTTCACGTTCCTCAATTGTCCTATAACCTTTTGTAAGTCAGTAAGTTAACTCGTGATCATAATTGTCAAATTAATTTTTGGTCATCTCAATGTAAATTTCAGGATTTAACCTCAGGGAAGACAATTGGGGATGCTGGACAAGATGGTGGCCTCTACCTCCTGAATAACGGTACAAGCTATGGAAAACAAGACCAGACCTGTTTCAATTCTATTTCTATTTCTAGTGAAAGTAAGATTATGTTATGGCATTTTAGGTTAGGACATCCAAACTTTCATTATTTAATAAGTGCTTTTCGAATTTGAGGTTAATAATGAACATTCCTCTAAAAATTTTTGGCAGTGTCACATTTGTTCATGACTATGACCCTAGACGAACAAAACTTGATCCAAAAGCACATAAATGTATTTTTGTAGGTTACCCAATTAATCAAAAAGGTTGTAAATGTTTTGATCCAATTCTGAAAAAAATGTTTGTTTCTATGGATGTCACTTTCTTTGAAGGACAATTATACTATCACACTCCCCATCTTCAAGGAAAGAAGAACAATGGTGAAGATGATATTTTTTTAAATGGTTCTGACTTAACTATTGATTTTGAATGTGGTAGCAATGATGTTTTGTCAAAAGTAAATGAGAAAGGGAATACAAATGAGTTAAATAATGAAAAGCCTCAAGAATCTCCTATAATGCCATCTCAGAATCAAAAGCCTAATCAAAATCCTGAAATAGTAGAGGCATGTGCAAAACAATGGAAAGGTCTTGTTTATTCCAGGAAGTACCAAGGAAAAAAGGGGGAGAGGAACACTGTCTTGCAGCACCACCAAGAATCTGACCAGAGATTAGATCATGAAATCAATAGTCCTTTGACCAATTTAGACAATAATCCTCCAGGTATTTTTGAGTCAAATTCCTCAAGTTCGGATGATCTTGCCATTGCTCTTAGGAAAGGTGCTAGGACTTGTACTAAGCATCCTATATCCAATTTTATTTCTTATAACAATCTGTCGCCTCAGTTTCATGCTTTCGTTTCACAAGTTTCTAGTATGTCTACTCCAAGTAATGTACATGAAGCTCTAGATATTCCTGAATGGAGAGAAGCTATTCTTGAGGAGATGAGAGCTTTGGAGAAGAATGCTACTTGGGAAAAGGTGGATCTACCACAAGGAAAAACGATTGTTGGATGCAAGTGTGTATTCACTATGAAGTATAATTCTGATGGATCTATGGAACGATACAAGGCTCGACTAGTAGCTAAAGGCTATACACAGACTTATGGAGTTGATTATTCTAATACTTTTTCTCCAGTGGCAAAACTAAACACTGTTCGTGTACTTGTGCCTATTGAAGCAAATCTTGACTGGTCTCTAAATCAACTAGACGTGAAGAATGCTTTCCTTAATGGAGACCTTGAAGATGAGGTCTATATGGAAGCACCACCTAGTTTTACTGAGAAGTTTGGATCCAAAGTTTGCAGACTGAAGAAGTCACTATATGGCCTTAAACAGTCACCTAGAGCTTGGTTTGAAAGGTTTACAAAGTTTATGAAAAGTCAAGGCTATAGTCAAGGGCAGGCATACCACACTCTTTTTACTAAAGTTTCCTCCACAAAATAAAATCTCAATTTTGATTGTGTATGTAGATGACATAATTGTAACAGGGGATGATGAAGAAGAAATGAGCCGGTTGAAGCAGAATCTAGCCAAAGAATTTGAGATCAAGGATCTGGGGCAACTAAGATACTTCTTGGGTATGGAATTGCAAGATCAAAGACACGTATAGCAATGTCACAACAGAAGTATATCTTGGATCTCCTGAAGGAAACTTGTACGAGTGGATGTAAGCCAGCCGATACACCAATAGAAGCTAATGTAAAGCTTAGAGAAGTAAAGGGTAGAGTTCCTGTGGACACTGGCAAATATCAAAGATTAGTTGAGAGGTTAATCTATTTATCCCATACTTGGCCAGACATTGCATTTGCGATGAGCTTGGTAAGTCAGTTCATGCACTCTCCTTGTGAAGAACATCTTGAAGCCGTGTTCGAATTCTTCGTTATTTAAAAGCCACTCCAAGGAAAGGCTTGTTCTTCAGCAAGAATGAAAATAGAGGAATTGAAGTCTATACTGACGCTGATTGGGCAGGATCAATCACTGATAAAAGATCAACATATGGGTACTGTACTTTTGTATGGGGTAATTTAGTTACTTGGAGAAGCAAAAAACAAGATGTTGCCCGAAGTAGTGCAGAAGCCGAATTTCATTCAATGGCTCAAGGAGTATGAGGTACTTTGGATAAAGCAAGTGTTAGAAGAAATTAAAAGGACAGTTAGTCTTCCTATGAAGTTGTACTGTGATAATAAATCAGCCATCAGCATAGCTCATAATCTAGTTCTACATGACAGGACAAAACATGTTGAAATTGATAAACATTTTATAAAAGAAAGGCTCGGAGAAGGGATAATTTGTACTCCTTTTGTTCCCACTTTGAAGCAAGTAGCAGATATCTTTACCAAGAGCTTGATAAGGCAACCGTTCGAAGTACAGGTTGGCAAGTTGGGCATGATTGATATCTTTGCGCCAACTTGAGGGGGAGTGTCGACAAATCAAGGATTTAGTTGTTATCATTTGAATAAAATAGGGAATCACCTAAAATCAAGAAATTAAAGAAATCCTGATTTTATGGTTCTAAAATTAGTCCTAGAATCACTCTATTTTTCCTATTTATTTGTATTATCTATTGTTTCAAAAATAAGAAGAAATATTCAAATTTCTTCCTTATCTTTTCTGGTTCCTTTTGCTTTTCTTTCTTATCTTTTATGGTTTCTTTTTCAACATGATTGAATAGAAGTTAAACGACCTCCTTTGCATAAAAAAGATTTCTTCCATCCATCCAATCTTTTATCCACCTTAGAAAGAACTGGTTCCCACAAAGAATGATGTAGAGGGTTACCTCCTAGTGGCAGCCCCAAGTATTTCATAGGCCAAGAACCGACATCACAACCAACAATTGTCGCAAGTCCAGCTAATCTTTCTTCATCCAAATTGATACCCAAGATGATGCTCTTGTCCATATTTATTTCAGCCCAAAAGTAAGGCAAAACACATCTAAAATCAGCAAGAAGTTTGAAAAACTTTCCTCCTTAGGATTACTAAACAGAGTATCATCCGCAAATTGTAAATGGATGATAGGAAGGTTAGCTCTACCAATGGAAAGGGTTTTAACAAGTGAATTTTGTACTACCATGTACACAAAAGTCTGCTAACAACGTCCACTGCAAGAGTAAACAAATACGATGACAACGGGTCTCCTAGTCTTAAGCCCCGATAAGCCGAAAATTTACCCCACGGTCTCACATTAATAACCACCGAGTGCGAGACTGAAGATAACCAACCCCAAACAGCTCCTCCCTTTAGATCCAAAACCTTTTCTATCGAGCAGAAAGTCCAAAATCTCCACTCTACGCAATCATAAGCTTTCTCAAAATCAACTTTGAGAATGGTCCCTCCTTTCCCAAAACTCTATAATCTTCGACCACCTCATTTGCAATTAAAATCAAATCCAAAATTTGACGACTTCCAACAAGGCCCCTTGCATCTCTGATATAGTATCCTCGAGAACATCCTTCAACCTATTAGTCAACACCTTTGAAATGATGTTGTATAAGCATGTTACAAGACTAATAGGACTGTGGTCCTTGATCTTGCACGAATTTGCCTTTTTCAAATAAGGCAAATAGAGGCATCATTTGTTATGTTATTGATGACACCCTCATTCCAAAATCTTTAGGTTACCACTTTTAAGGAAATGCCAACTTTCTTGAATAAAAGCTAACGAGAAGCCGTTTTGTCCAGGAGATTTAGTACCTTTGTAGCTAAAAACCGTCGTCTTAATTTCTTCCTCTTCAAAATGCTTCTCAAAGAATCAACAGCCAAACTAGAAATGAGACACCACTCCAAATCTTCAAACCCAAACATCAATCCACTGGAAGAACTATAAAGTTGCTTATAAAATTTCGTAATTAATCCAACTATCTCCTACTTATCGCCAACAAGTCTCCCATCATCCGTGTTCAACTTAGAAATTGCATTCCTAGATTTTCTAGCATTAATCAACCATTGGAACAATTTGGAATTAGCATCCCTTCACTAGCCCAAATGAGCTGACACTTCAATCTCACTGTCCTATCTTCCTTTTAAATAATTTGATGAAGACGCCATTTTAATTCCCTGCTTTCGTCAATTGGTGCTGTAGACCAACCATCATCACCTTCCTTACCATCAATTTCTTCTATCCACTTGCAAATTCCTTGCTTCTATTTCAAAGCACTGGCTTCTTGAGTGCTCCAATTCCACACTTTGACTTTTAATTTTTTCAATTTCCTTATAAACTTATAGCCTTCCCACCCTCGGACCTCTTTCTCTTCCCACCAAAGCTTCAAGCTTTTAATAAACTTCGTATTCTCAAGCCATATATTATCAAATTGGAAAGGAGGACGCCAAGTGGGCGGTTCGGTGTAAAGCAACAATAGAACAATGATCGAAAACTACCCGAACCATGGCCTTCTATTGAACATATGGAAAAAGATCCGACCATCCTGCAGAGATCAAGAATCTGTCCAACTGGCAACAAATTGGATCGTCTCCGAAATTAGACCAGGTGAACTTGGCGTTGTGTAGTGGGAGACCGACCAAACCTACAACCTTAATGTTGGAATATTCAGGCATTAAAGAGTGATTTAGTCAATCATTCTATATTAAGAAGACTGATTTATTTCCTAATTTTTATCTGTTGGAATATTCAGGCATTAAAGAGTGATTTAGTCAATCATTCTAAAAGAAGACGGATTTATTTCCTTTTTTTTAGCTGGTTTGTATCCTAATATCCTAGTTTCTAGTAATTGACAAATCATGGCCTGCATGCCTAATCTTTAGGACTAATTTTTAGGATTAATTAGTTTTTTCCTTGATTAGTTTTTTCCTTTCTATGCAAAAAAACTGTATATATATGTGCTGTATTATTCTGAAAAGTTAATGAAGAATTCTTAATCATTCTTCTCTCAAAGTCAATTTTATAGTATCAGAGCAAGGTTGCTCAAAAATACCTCTTCATTGTTGTTTTTTTTTCTGCTTTACGTTGCTGTCCTTCACATAGCAATGAGTTCTGAGACTAATTTGGGTAAAGATGAGTCTTCATCTGCTACCTCCAATCCAGTCAGTTCGTCCGTGGTCGCGCAGCCCTTTGGAGAAGGATCGTCACTGCAGATCACAAGTCACAGGTTGGATGGTAAAAATTTCCTACAATGGTCCCAATCTGTCTTGTTGGTAATCAGAGGAAGAGGAAAACTTAGTTACATCACCAGCGAGACTCAGCGTCCAAACACAAAGGACCCAACTCACGCAAATTGGGAACTTAATAACTCACTTGTTATGGCATGGCTGATTAACTCAATGGAGCCACATATCAGCCGTACCTATTTGTTTCTTCGAACTACTAAAGCAATATGGGATGCCGTCAAGGAGAATTATTCAGACCTCGAAAATGCCTCACAAGTTTTCAAGTTAAAGAATAAACTCAAGGATATTCGACAAGGTAATTTGGATATCACTGAATACTACAACGTATTACAGACACTTTGGCAGGAGTTGGATATGCACTATTGAGGTAGATTGGGGTGATTTGGAAGACAACATGAAGTTTAAGAAACATCTGGAGAAGGAACACTTATATGAGTTCCTAGCTGGTCTCAACAAGGAACTTGACAAGGTTCGTGGACGGATTCTAGGCCGAAGACCTCTGCAATCTCTTAGTGAAGCCTTTGCAGAAGTGAGGCGTGAAGCAAGTAGGCGCCAAGTTATGCTTGGGGATAAAAAGGACTCACACGAAATCCTAGGGAGCGAAAGGCCTATAGACAACACTGCACTTGTCACAAAAAATAGTACTAACCGACCCATTGGAGACTAGAAATCCAATCAGCGTACGCGGTGCTCTCACTGCAATAGACTCGGCCATTCCCGTAAAAAATGCTGGGACCTTCACGGGAGACCTACAGATGCAAAACCACGAAGACAGAGTCAATCCAAGGTTTTTCAAACAGCTTTAGAGGAGAAGTCTGATGAACCAAACAACACTGGAGTGTTTCTGAACAAGGATCAGTTCGAGCAATTATGCAAACTGCTGAATCAGCAAAGTGTGACCAAGTCCAACACTGCCACAAGTAATTTTGCTCATCAAGGTACTGCCCTCCATGGGCAAAAACAAACTACTTGGATATTTGATTCTGGTGCATCAGATCATATGATAGGTAATCCATCTCTTTTTAACACTTATACACCATGTTGTGAGACCTCAAGGGTAAAAATAGCAGATGGAACGTTCTCTTCTGTTGCTGGAAAGGATCCTGTTCGTTTGTCAGAATCTCTGGATCTACATTCTGTACTTCATGTTCCTAAATTAGCATGCAACCTTGTATCGATTAGCAAACCAACTCAAGATCTTGATTGCACTGCTAATTTCTCTGCCACTTCGTGTCAAATATAGGACCTGGGATCTGAGAGGATGATTGGCATTGCTAAGGAGGATGGTGGACTTTATTATTTCGAAAATGGTGATCGTGTGAAGAGGCAAGCTGCTATGGCTGAGAATAGTCTTTCTTCTGTTTCCAATAAGGTAGTAATAATGTGGCATCGTAGGTTAGGCCACCCTAATTTTCATTATCTTAAACGTTTGTTTCCGGATTTGTTTATCAATAAAAATCCCAATTCCTTTACTTGTGAGATTTGTCAATTAGCCAAACATACACGAACATCATTTCCAGCCAAACCATACAACGAGTCTCATCCATTTTCCCTTATTCACAGTGAAATTTGGGGGCCTTCTCGAGTAAAAAATATTTCAGGTACTAGATGGTTCATAACATTTATCGATGACCACACGAGAGTATGTTGAGTTTATCTCTTCAAAGAAAAATCAAAGGCTGCAAAAATTTTTCAAAATTTTCACTCTATGGTAAAAAATCAGTTTCAAACTTCAAAGTCTTGAGAACTGACAATGGAAAAGAATATTTCAAATCCATCTTAGGTGAATATTTAGCAACCAATGGCATCATTCATCAGAGTTCTTGTACAGACACACCACAACAAAATGGTGTAGCTGAGAGAAAAAATCTACTTGAAGTTGCTAGAGCACATATGTTCACTATGTATGTTCCTAAATATCTCTGGGGTGAAGCTATTCTAACAGCCTCACATCTTATAAACCGCATGCCTTCAAAAGTACTCAAGTTCAAGACCCCTATGTCTGTCCTTCTTCAAATCTATCCATTATTCCGGTCTTTCTCTTCTGTTCCTCTTAAAACCTTTGGTTGTACAGCGTTTGTTCATGTCCACTCCCAAAACCGTTCAAAACTTGACCCAAAATCAACTAAGTGTGTTTTCATTGGGTACTCATCCACACAGCGGGGTTATAAGTGTTACTCACCTTCTCTTCATCGAGTATTTGTGTCAATGGATGTCACATTTCATGAATCTGAACCATTTTTCCCAAAGTCCTATGTTCAGGGGGAGATTCTAGAGAAAGATGAGTCTTGGGATGAGCCTAGTCCTAAACCGTTAAACTTGTCACCTCCTTCCCTACCCAATATAGTCGAGCCTATAATGCCACAATTAGAGCAAGGAAAAATGTTGGAAACAGGAGGATATAATCCTCAAGTCCCACAGTTGCTTGTTTATTCACGCAGGAATCGTTCTCAAAATAGTAACAAACCTGATATCCAGCAAGGTCAAGCATCTGACCCGGTTCAAGTTCCTCTCACGAGTTCTGGGCCCTCCGGTAGTAAAGTGAACGAGGACTTGAATTCTGATTTGGACATACCCATAGCTCACAGGAAAGGTACAAGATCATGTACACAACATCCCATTTCAAAATTTATTTCATATGAGAAGTTATCTCCAAAGTTTTCCGCCTTCACCACTACTCTGAACAAGATTGTGATACCAAGAGATATCAAGGAGGCTCTTACAGACCCAAAGTGGAGATTGGCTGTTCAGGAAGAAATGGGAGCATTGGAGAAAAATGGTACATGGGAGATGGTGGAATTGCCCAATGGAAAGAAAACAGTGGGATGCAAGTGGGTATTCACAGTCAAGTTCAATGCTGATGGTAGTATTAATCGATACAAGGCGAGGCTTGTTGCTAAAGGCTTCACTCAAACATATGGGTTAGACTACAAAGAAACATTTTCCCCCGTAGCAAAACTCAACTCAGTTAGAGTTCTCTTATCTTTAGCGGCAAATCTTGATTGGCCTCTTCAGCAATTAGATGTAAAAAATGCCTTTTTAAATGGACATTTACATGAAGAAGTGTATATGGATCCTCCTCCGGGGTTTGAAAAAGGGGGTAATCTGGTGTGTAAATTGAGGAAATCACTATATGGATTGAAGCAATCTCCAAGGGAGTGGTTCGAGAGATTTACACAAGCTGTAAAAGGTCGAGGATTTCAACAAGCACAGTCGGATCATACTCTTTTCTACAAACATTCTGAGAATGGAAAAAGAGCTATTCTCATAGTGTATGTAGATGATAAAATTATTACTGGTGATGATCACATAGAGTTGGAGTCATTAAAAAGGTATCTAGCTGGTGAATTTGAGTTAAAAGATCTAGGTGCTCTCAAATACTTTCTAGGCATGGAAGTTGCTAGAAGTGGTGTAGGAATTGTTGTTTCTCAGAGAAAGTATATACTTGATCTTCTAAAGAAAACAGGTATGCTGGGGTGTAAACCAGCTGAGACTCCTATGGAGCCAAATGTTAAACTTGGGCTTGAGGCTGGTAACGAGGTTAATCGAGAGCAGTATCAAAAACTTGTAGGTAAACTTATCTACCTATCACACACTCGTCCGGACATAGCCTTTACAGTAAGTGTTGTTAGCCAATTCATGCACATGCCTAAGGAAAGACACTTTGAGGCAGTCTACATAATTCTAAGGTATCTGAAAGGTACTCCTGGGAGAGGATTGTTTGTTAAGAAGGGAGGTCATAGGATAGTAGAAGTCTATACTGATGCCGATTGGGCAGGTTCCTCTGTGGACAGGAGATCAACTTCAGGATATTGCACGTATGTCTGGGGTAACTTAGTGACTTGGAGAAGTAAAAAGCAATCGGTAGTGGCTCGAAGCAGTGCAGAGGCAAAATTTCGAGCACTTGCACACGGGATTTGTGAGGGGATATGGCTCAGGAGATTATTAGAAGAATTGAAGATCTCTAATGAATTTCCTATGAAGCTCTACTGTGATAACAAGGCTGCTGTTAGCATTGCACATAATTCAGTTCATCATGATCGAACGAAGCATGTAGAAGTTGACCGTCACTTCATCAAAGAAAAAATTGATAAAGGGATTGTCTGCATGGTTTACATTCCAACTAAGGAACAGACTGCCGACGTCTTAACAAAGAGCCTTCACAAGCCAAATTTTGAAGACATGGTGAACAAGCTAGGAATGACAAACATTTACATTCCAGCTTAAGGGGGAGTGTTGGAATATTCAGGCATTAAAGAGTGATTTAGTCAATCATTCTATATTAAGAAGACTGATTTATTTCCTAATCTTTATCTATTGGAATATTCAGGCATTAAAGAGTGATTTAGTCAATCATTCTATAAGAAGACTGATTTATTTCCTAATCTTTAGCTGATTTGTATCCTAATATCCTAGTTTCTAGTAATTGACAAATCATGGCCTGCATGCCTAATCTTTAGGACTAATTTCTAGGATTAATTAGTTTTTTCCTTTCTATGCAAAAAACTGTATATATATGTGCTGTATTATTCTGAAAAGTTAATGAAGAATTTAATCATTCTTCTCTCAAAGTCAGTTTTAAAAAACAACAGGAATATCTTTCCTACAATCAAGAAAGAAAACAAGGCAACGTTGACTAGACAAAATGTAATTATATAACTCTACGGATTACCTTA
>CAMOHE010050131.1:22285-143501 GCA_946598075.1 Artocarpus hirsutus
AATTTCGAGCACTTGCACACGGGATTTGTGAGGGGATATGGCTCAGGAGATTATTAGAAGAATTGAAGATCTCTAATGAATTTCCTATGAAGCTCTACTGTGATAACAAGGCTGCTGTTAGCATTGCACATAATTCAGTTCATCATGATCGAACGAAGCATGTAGAAGTTGACCGTCACTTCATCAAAGAAAAAATTGACAAAGGGATTGTCTGCATGGTTTACATTCCAACTAAGGAATAGACTACCGACGTCTCAACAAAGAGCCTTCACAAGCCAAATTTTAAAGACATGGTGAACAAGCTAGGAATGACAAACATTTACATTCCAGCTTAAGGGGGAGTGTTGGAATATTCATGCATTAAAGAGTGATTTAGTCAATCATTCTATATTAAGAAGACTGATTTATTTCCTAATCTTTATCTATTGGAATATTCAGGCATTAAAGAGTGATTTAGTCAATCATTCTAAAAGTGTACTGATTTATTTCCTAATCTTTAGCTTATTTGTATCCTAATATCCTAGTTTCTAGTAATTGACAAATCATGGCCTGCATGCCTAATCTTTAGGACTAATTTCTAGGATTAATTAGTTTTTCCCTTGATTAGTTTTTTCCTTTCTATGCAAAAAAACTGTATATATATGTGTTGTATTATTCTGAAAAGTTAATGAAGAATTCTTAATCATTCTTCTCTCAAAGTCAGTTTTACTTAATAACCTCGTCAAAATTCCTCATAATTCTAGTAACTCTAGCACTCCTTGATTGGTCCTCCACAAAACGAGTTATATTGAAATCCCCAGCAACACACCATCTCTCCCCACAAAGACTCTATATTCCAGCCAACTCATCCCAAAATAAATTCCTTTTATTATATTGATTTGGCCTGTACACCCCTATAAACCACCAAAAAACCTCATTTTCCTCAATCTTCATAGTCACTGAAAATTCTCCCACAAAGCTTACCACAACTTTGATACTCCTCACATCCCAAACTAGTAAAATGCCCACGGACCAACCCACTACCGGTAGTAAAACTCACTCCTTAACCTATATTTCCAAACGCTCCCCATAGACTTCCTATGGACCTCGCACCTCTTCATCTCTTGAATGACCAAAATATCTGTGTTTTACCTACAAACCACTTCCTAGACCCTTCTTCGTTGAGCGATGGAGTTCCCTCTAATATTCCAAGACAAAACTTCATAATTGACCATAAAAGCAAAGAATGATATGAATGAAAAAAGATTCAAATTAATTCTATATTAGTGTACAACAATATTTATAGATGCCTAGGAGATAAAACGGGTAACTAATCTTCCTAATAAAAAGGAAAAAATAAAACTAATTCCTAGAATTTCTATTCCAGCTAACAAATATCAGGATTAACTAATTATGACACAATCAAATATTCTACATAATTACAATTATTCTACAAGATCTTTCAACACTCCCCCTCAAGCTGGCATGAAGATATCACTCATGGCAAGCTTGCTAACTAATTTCCCATACTGCGCCTTAGGAAGCCCTTTGGTGAGTATATCTACCACCTGACTTGTAGTAGGTATGTAAGACATGCATATCACGCCACTGTCTATCTTTTCCTTGATAAAATGTTTGTCCACTTCTACATGCTTCATTCTATCGTGTAGAACTGCATTGTGGGCCATAGAGATTGTTGCTTTGTTGTCACAATAAACCTTGATAGACGTTGGTATAGGAACTTTTAACTCCTCTAGGATTCTCTTGATCCATAATACTTCACAAAAACCATGCTATTGATTATAAAGTATCGATTATAATACAAGGTAGCAAACACTACAACCATGCTAGTGATTATAAAGGATCCCAACTACATCATCTTTGAAAGATAAACAAAAGCTTTATAAAAGATGAACCGTGCTATATATGTAACATCCATATGTACCTATCTAGAATAATTCATGGAACCCACATAAACAAAATCAATTTTCAAGCCAAAAAGAAAAAAGAAAAATGTAAACAATCGAATCAAGTTCCCAATATATTTGCTATGCTTGTTAGCTATATTCCCATGGTTAAGTTTCCTAAAGGCCTAAACTTATTGGCATTAATGTGGCCTTAGAACTGGTTATTTGTAAAGTCTTTGTACAGCCTTAGATTCCACATGTTTGCAAAATATTTCAATTTCTGATGAAACATTATTCAGTAGCCCATACCTTCTGATACTTTTGGCTGATAACCATCAGCAGATGTTCTTGGAAGAAGTAATAAGTTGGCCTGTGATAATGACAGCATTGCCATCAAGTGTAAAACTGACAACACCTCGTACCAGATATGGCTGTTTCCTGCAAAATTATTCATCAAATTGAGCAAAAATTGCATTGAGAAAGTAAAGTATAAAACTCAATGACAATATTTTCCTCCACATAACAGATCATTAGATTGGTCCAACAGTCGCACCTCTGCTTCATCCTCCTGATTTATCCATACAAATTGTACATTGTGTTGTAGCTGGCTTCCTTGACAGATAAAGATGAAGGTAAAGATTTACCCAAAAGTAGCAGCGGACACATTTTCATGAAATAACATTAGACACATGATTTACCATCTTTCACTAGTCCCAGAAGAACAGGCAGGTAATCTTCAAGAGCCTGCTGAAGATCAGCTAATGTTGAACCGCCTGAAAATTGAGTTTAATTTGATGTTATATTGAAACCGGGACTCACATGTTAACTGTAATGACAACAAGCCCTTGTTTTCAACAAACCATGTTGGGTTTTTCTCCTGGTTCTTGTAATTGTCGGACCCTCTTGGCCAGCCATTACTACTATACGCGTTCTTAAAGCAGATAAGCGTTCCACTAAACTCTTAGATAAGTGATCACTGAGTGATTGTGAGAAATCAACAGGTTTAGGAATCCTTAGACCAGGAACATAGACAGAGACATCTCCAATGTTTCCTGGTCTCCTTCTATTTCCTCCTGTATCCTTCGGTGTTGAAAAAATGCATCCCATGTTCTTTGAGTTGCAGAAACTGTTGATCCAAATGAAAATTAAGCAATCAGCATCCAAAGAATTGAACTTTTGAAAAATGAATACATATATGTTCCTCATCACTTAGTATGTCCCTCTCTCCCCACATGAAACAATGGTGTTTTCAGGAGAACATGCAAGTAGTAGCTTTCCACGAATATAAGCCAAAGACCAAGGATGATTTACACAATATAGATGGGACTCACAAGGAACGTTGAACATAAAAAGTGATTAACGCATATAAACTAATTAAATGCCAACTACCAAAGCACAACAAGTAGGTAGTTCACGAGCACTTTACAAATGACACTAACTAGAACCCTCCTAAGGGGATTACAAAATAATAAAACATTTATGTTAATAGGTATTAAAACAATAATTGTCCTTTACCCCTTCTCTCCATTTCCAAATATTATTCCAGTTTCATAACATTTAGTTAAAATTATTGGGGCCCCCCCCCCCCCCCAAAAAAAAACAAAAAAAAAAAAAAAAAAAATCCCTGTTTACCTCACTCACCTTGTCCTCTGTAAAGGGTTGACTAATCAGCCGGACCTTCTAGTAATTTCTGCATATGAGAGCCACAGAGGTTGATAGGTGGAGTGGAGAGAGAAAGATAAAGAAAAGAGCTAGCGGAATCACAAGTGTGGCATGAGTCATTGCCATGATGTGTAGTTTCGTACCAGAACGTCTAATTTTCCTATCATTATTTCCTGATTCTTTTTTCAGAGTGATCCCAAAAAAACAAAAAACAAATAACAAATAACAAAAATTAAAAAGTATCACAATAAATTTTAGCGTAGAACCGCCCCACGCACCTCCATTTCACCAGGACGGAAATCATAAAGCCGCAAATGCGAAAGTTAAGCAACTCATAATTCAACAAGAACTGGGATTTTGATAACCCCTAAAGATAAAGCAACTCCAATGAAATGGAAATATTCTAAAATAAAATATATCAAAATGGCCGAAATTTGAGAATTGCAAGTAAAGACTTCTTCCAACAAGCAACAAACAGAGAAAATATTAGTTTAAGCGGAGGGAAAACAAAAACCAGATATTCAGCTTCAAGAAACTAAATTGCGAATTTTCAACTCCAAGAATCTTCGGATTTTGCACAATTTTGTTCACCTCGTTTGGATCGTTAAAAAACCTTCCTCTGAAATCGTCCCGAAACTTCTACTCCTCTAAACAGCTTTCTTTCTCTTGTTTTCCCACCAACCAAACAACACAATTTCAAATCATCATTCGAGAGCTTACCATTTGAATTATATACAATTCCATTGTGCGTGCAATTGAAAAGCATAAGCAATCAAAATCGCGCCCAATTCCGAAGAACCTCACGGATTGCAATAAGAAAGATTTCCAAAACGAAGAAAGAGAAAGGCAAAAAACGAAAGCTGCAAGAAATTGGAAAAAGTTGAAGCTCTGTGTTTAGTGACTTGTTGGAGACTGAGAGAGAGACGAAGATAAGAAAAGAGAAGAGAGTCGATCCTTTTTCTGCTTTGTTTTTATTAAAGAAAGTCCTGGCATCGGCATTTAGAATAACACAACTAGCAATCTTTGGTAGAATATAAGCCTTAATGTCGGTCTCAATTTGGTCGCCTGTATGCATAGACACGTACCTATATACAAATAGTTATAAATTTATCCATTAAAAAAATGGTTATAAATTTTTGTAAAATTAATAATTGTTTTTTCAAAAAAAAAAAAAAGAAACAAAAAACTTCTTTTTTTTTTCGCCCTTTTCGCTCTGAAGGGTCCAATTTCAGCACCCCTTGCTGTCTCTCTGCCTCGGGCCTTTTCTATTACGCCAAACAAAACAATTAATAGCCACTTTAATTTTACTTTTTCAATGTATAATAATTTATGTTTGCAGTTTCTCAAACACCTCACCTAAGTGTCTTTGCTTATCAAACTTTTTTTTTTTATTTGCAGTGATTGCTTACCAAACTTTAATGTAAACTAGTGATAGGTATTCTTCCTTTTTTTTTGGGCGAAGGTATAAAATTTCTTTTGAAATTTAGTTTACCTTTGTTTTAATCTCTTTTCAGTTCCAGAAAAAAAAAAAAGTTTAGTAAAGCATATTTCAAAGAGAAAAAGTTTGTAATATAAAAATTAAATAGAAAATTATTCATGGGCTATATAAAAAAAGTGTTTGAGAGGGTCGCATAATAAAATGTTTTAGACAACTTAATAAAGTTAAATAGAAAGGGACAAAAACAAAACTTCGATGTCATACTTGATAAAATAATATGCACTCAAATAAATAAAAAAAAGTGTTTTGATGATACATATTAAAAAATAATTTAATAAAGTAAATCTAGAAATATATACAATATTCTTTCCAAAAGAAGGAAATATGCGCAATGTTGGGGGAAAGAAAAAACATAAATATGCATATTTTTTGATAACAAAGAAATATAATATTCTTTCTAAGAAATATACTTCAACGACGTCATCTATGGATAAATACACATATTTGCATGGAATTACCAGTACAACTCCAGCATCGTTACCGACCAATAAATACCATAATTACTGTAAATATGTAGATTTAACAGTATGAGTCCAGCGACATTTTCGGACGGTAAATATTGTATTTATTAATAAATACAATATACTGATTAATTAGAATAGGTCTAGCTCCATCATTGGATGGTGAATACCGTATTTACCAAATTTACATGGGATCACATATTGAAAATGACGTCATCACAAAAATCCATGACAGTCACATTTTTTTCCTACAAAATCAATCTAATTTTTTAGAGATCCAGTTATTATTAGAAATAAAGGAAATCAGAGTCACAAATACTGGCTGGAAATGTTTTCACCCTAGATAACACAAGAAGAAAGTGTAGCGTTTGCAAAAAAGAAGAGCAAAGCAAGCAAGCGTGGCTAAAAAAAACAATCAGGTGGAAACATCAACCAATCACAGTAACCAACAAGCACCAAATCACGGAAGCCACCCTCACCTAGCCGCTATGATAACCACGTAACTTAAAAATGATCAAATGTAATGGAGGATGAAGAAGGAGTCTACCGATCGGATCTCCAATTTAATAGTCAAAACCACCATTATTCAAACCATCAATATGACATAAATAAAAATTTCGCACTTTAAGATTACAGTATCGGTCATATTTTTTTTTTAATGTGGTATCAATCATGCCTACCGCTCTAACTATTAGAACTACATATGGAATCTCACCTAGACTTCATTTAAATATTAGATGTTGCTATCTTATTTTTTATGAAACAGAATTGTTATATAAAATAGTACTCCAATTTAGACCTAATTTATCAAAGAGGACATGTAATAATACAAGTATTGTGACTATTTTTCAATTAAATTGTTAACATTACATATCCTTGAAGAGGATCCGACTCTTGTGTCCCTTATTCATGTCTTCTTTATGTCATTCCAATAATATCATGCCACCTCAATAAAAAATGTCATAATTACTAATTATATTAGTTAAACTATTTTAATTAATATGTCATGATACTATTAGGGGGACACATAAGAGAACAGAAAAAAGGGGACATATAAGCTAAATCTTATACTCCGGTGTTACTTTTTTTGGCTTGTATGTTTTGTTTTTTATACGGTGTGTCAAGGTATTGTTTTCATTTTTTTTTTTTTTATACAAGGAAACGGGAATGCCATAACTTTTAAGTAGGGTTTAGCGTGACTCAAACCCTCAGCCCATGGCTAGGGTGGAGAGACTTACAACCAACTAAGTTACCTTCACTTGTCGTGTTATTTTCAATTTTAACAATCCAAATACTAAACAACACAAAAATCAATTACCGTCATGAAATTACTTCAATACCCAAACTCCATCTTTGGAATAACAACTGCACCAAGTCAACTCAAACAATCAACCTACTATAACCGGTTAAGTACATAAAATAGACACGAAAAATTACTTGACCTTCACCATGTCAACATAATTAAAGACCAACAAATATGTTGTCAACCTCAAAAGCTTTTAAAAAACAAGCTGGGGACGTCCTCCCAGAGGGATGGAAGAAGGCTGCGAAAATTATATGTGATGCAGTTTCATTCCAAAAAATTTACATGATACAGTGACAGTATATAAAAAAAATACTTTATGGTTAAAAATACATAACTATAGCGTTAATCAACTCATATTTATATAGGATTACAAAAATATGATTATAATTTAAGGAATGAACTTCAATCAATATGATTATAACATCATTTGTGTGTTAATACAACACTCAATTTATTTTTAATGCAACAATGGATAAATATAATGTAACACCCTGAAATTAATTAAATGTTATTAATATATAAAATGGTAGATTAGTGTACCATAATGAATATTTTAAACTTAATTTGATCGTTTTGTAAAGTATCTAAATTAATGTTATTTTCGACTCTTTTAATAATTTTTAGTTACCCTTATTTATTTTAAATTGTTATTTTTAATACTGAAAACAAAATAATTTATCAAATGACCAATACGTCCCAATTTGAAAAGCTACGTGCGGGACGTGGTATTGAAAGCTGCTTCCCTTCTCTTTATAAAAACCTCACTCTCCCTCTCTGTTTCTCTCATTCTCACTTGCCTCTCTCTCTCCTCTCTCTCTCCCATGCACTCTCTCTCTCTCTCTCTCTTTCTCTCACGGTCTCTCTCTTTCCCTCATTCTTTCTCAAAATTTTTGAAAGAAAAAAATCAACTCCAAGCCTTGAGTTAGCGGATTAAAGGTTCGGAAACTTGATTTAACGACCAAAAACACGATTCGAAGCCTTGATTCGAGGTTAGTTTCAAATTTTTAAAACTTTTTAAATTTTTTAAATTTTCTTGCATTTTGAAATCTAAGCTTTTCTAAGCTTAGAAAACCTTCAATCTAAGCTATATGAACTTAGAATAACTAGAATATAAACTTCGTTTCATCAAAAACGGATTTAAATCAAGATTTTTTATTTTTCTCTATTTTTCTCTATTTTCGGATTTACTTGAAAATTTTGTTTAAAACTTGTTTTAAAGCATTAAAAAGTAATCTACTGTATTTTTCTATCAATTATGATCATTACCCATGCCTGAGAATTGAGAAAACAGGTTAGAATTGAAGATTTGGGCTCTAGGAGGCTGAGACCCATGCTTGAAAAATTCTAGAATTTTTCCAGATCGGCAGGCCAGATTCATGTGTTCGGCAGGCCGGATTCATCCGACCGACATGCTGAACCTGGAAAAGTTCAACTGACCAGACTTGGTTTTTCGGTAGGCCAAACTGTGCAATTTGACCGGCCGAACCAGGGCGACCGGCAGGCCGACCGGGCATGGCAGAATTTTGTGATTTTTCACTCGTTTTTATCGTTTTGAATCCTGATTTAAATTTCAACTTTGTAAAATGATTTTATAAACCTAAATGGCATACTAGGACACTATGAGATGATTTAGTAACATAAGATATCTCAATTTAGATACTGATAAACTAAGTTATTATACATTTAAGGTTGTACGTGGATCCACGGAGCTAACACATAGCGGACCGGGATTTCGGTGAGGGACACCGACACGAGTATTGAGGTAGGACTTCTACCCCTTTCTTAGTAGCCCATTTTAAATGCCTTGGCCTCAAAGGAATTTTCAACAAAAATGTTTTCAAATGATTGGTTGAAATTATATTTTATTGATTGATTTCATCAATGATAGAATTGAGGTGATTTTTCATAATAAACCTCATAATGAATGTAAATGATGGTATTTGGTAAAAAGAGATTTTAATAATCATGAAAAGATATATATATATATATATATTTTGGGGCATGATGCCATATCAAAGATCGGGTCGTGTAGTGCGCGACCATGGGAGCAGGTACCGAAACCTAGCTAGGCCACTACGATAGTGAAATACATATGGTTTGCTAAGGAAAAGAAAATGGTATTCTTTCTGGTCGATCGATTAAATTGTTTTGGTAAGATAAAACTTTTATCAAATTTTCATCTATTTATTTATTCTAGTCTGTTTTCTATATGTTTATTTGAATAATGAAATTTCTTTCAAAATTAAAATGTTTTAAAAATATAGTCCTATTGAACCTTTCACTCACGTTTCATTTGTTTTAAAATCTTACCCCTTAGGTGGACATCAACTTAGGACTGGAGAAGAGTCCGCTGACCAAACTTGCGACCAATAGAATATTTGAGTAGGTTGTAGTACAACAATTCAAGACATGTAAAATCTTAACTATCTCTTTTAGTCTAGACTGTGGTTGTAATATAATATTATCAGTACTGTGTGTATACAAAAGATGTGGGTCAATGGGACCCATTCTTGCCTCACCTTCTATTTTATTATTTTATTATCTCCTTATCGCTTGTTTTATTCCATTATTTTATTTGTTCGAATATTATAACTGCTCGCTTTAAATAAAAGATTTTAAAATTATCATGTTTTTGTTTATAAATTTAATTCTAAAACCCAGTTTTAATAAAATCTCTGTTTAATTAACTTAATTAATTTACCACGTCACCTCCCGTACTCCGGGGCGTGACATATAATCTACATTATGTTACATTAAACTTGTTTCAATATTACAAGACACATGGAAATTAATATGGTCGAGATTGAAGACTTGGCCTAAAACTTAATAAAGTTTGATGAACATCTAACAACTCATAGCCATGTTTTATTGATAAGTAACCTTTAAAACCTTATCATAAAATCCTAAAAAACAATAGAAGTATCATAAGATATGGGTGTTTATTTTTATCCTATTAGTACCTAATCGTAAAATTCTAAGAAAAAAAAGTATTGTAAGGTACGGATGCATTTTTGCCCTATTAGTGGAGTAAGTTATTGTTAGGTTTGATGCCCTAAAAACTGTGACATTATATATATTGTTAATAAATAAATAAAGTGACATTTATTATTATTTTGGTTGCTTATATGTATTATGAATACATTTATAAACATCAAGAAAATTCCATGATTATTTATGTGACTAAAAATTCAGCATATAAATGTTATATGCTTAGGGATAAAATTTATAGATAATAATCTAAATAGTCCGTAATAATTAATTAAAGTTTGGGATCTTTAATTAAACATTACAAGTACGGTCCAATCTCATTTAGAATGAAATAGTCATTATCCGGACTATTAATGTAGAGACATTGAATTAGAGGTACTTTATATAATAAGATTATATAGGACTGGACCAGATAAATTATGAATCTCTAATAATCATCCGTTACAAATAGAGTATTCAAATTTATCACAATTATGATCATGTATTTGACAGTCTTAATCCTGAGTACTTATTAGACTCCTATTTATGACATTATGTTTTTTTGACTTGCATGGTAAGATTTGTGTAAGCACAGATCATAACTTAGCATCTTGGAAATATAATGTAATACGCGGCTAAGAATAATATTATACAAATATGGAATCCATTCCTTCCCCATGAAAGTTAGAAAAATAATTCTCTTGAGTGATGATTCGAGGTTTAAACAGTAGAGTGCTCAGTCATAATAAGATTATCAATTAACTGTTCATTAGAGAATTATTAGAACTTAAGGATAAAGATATAATAAGAGAGATAAACGAAAATTGAACCTAGCTCTTATTATGAACTATTTATGGAGGACTGACTTATATGTAATGATTATATCAATGGACTACTTGCTTATTTTCTTTGAGTAATTTCACTATAATCTCAAGAGTTCATTTTCAGGTTTTTAGTGGAGTAACACTGAAACTAATAAATTTGACACATTAATTAAAGAGTTTAATTAATTATCAAATTTATTGGAGCTTGGGTTATAGGTCCATAGGTCCCTTGCCACCTCTGTAACACTATATTGGATTTATGCATAGAATGAATTATACATATTTAGTTTAGAATTATTGAATTTTAAATTAATTATTTCACACTTGAATTATTAATGTGACACAGAAAAATGTTCTCTGTGATACATACTATAATGTGATAAGTGTTGTCACATTTAACTGAGTATTAGTTAATTAATTGATTGATTAATTTTAAAATCTATTCTTAAATAAATGTGATTTATTTTTGAATTAGGATATATATATATGGTTTTGAACCAAATCTTTTTTTATATATTTAAGATTTTATAATATATTAATATATATATATTAATATAAAACAAACGTAAACGTTTGTTTTACGTTTTAATTTATATATATATTATATATATATAATGAATCAAGATTTGTTTTGATTCGTAAAAAAAAAAAAGGGAAACAGGAAAAGCGTTTCTCGTGTATATATTATATATATATATGCGTGTGTGTGTGTAGTGTACGAATCACAAAGTGATTCGGGAAATAAAAAAAACAAGGAAGGGGAAAGTAAAAAGTTACAATCAAGCAATATATATACTTTCTCTATATATGTGATATGGTGATTATTTCATATTAAAAAGTCAATTGAAAAATAACTAATGGCTCAGATATAAATAGGGAGAGATAACAGTTATCTTAAGAGTTTTTCATTCACGTAACTTTTGCAAAATACTCAGATAGAAAAACTGAGAGTTCTTCTTTGAAAAAAAAGGTCTGCTATCTCATGTGTTGAGTACATAGTAGATTCAGAAAAGTGTGAGGAAAATTCATTCTTGCAGTTTGACACCCACTCGTCTTTCCATTGGTGTGGAGGCTTGGATTGGAAGATCATGATGTCAAAGAGGAAACTAGGATACCCTGATAGTCTTCAAAAGGTTTATAAAATTCTTAAAGTTTTCTATTATTAATTAAAATTATATATCTATTCCCGATGAACAAAGTTTTTTTTTAGAAAATTTTTGTTTGTTTACAATCCGATCCTTTCGTTGCGTTTTAGATTTTAATTCCAACAAATGATATCAGAGCAGGTTATAGCATATATAATTTTAATTAACATGATTTTATTATGATAATATCATATTTTTTTATGCATGTTTGTGGGCACTTCGCATCTATGTTATTTTCATTCATGTGATGAATGGTTGTTTAATGAATTGATTTTTTGTCGTTAATTATATGGTCCTTTTGGATTGATAATTTTATTTTCAGTTTGATTAGATCAAATTTGTATAAGCCCATAAGGGGGCATAGGCTTTTTGTAATTTATCATTATTCTTATTATTATTATTTTCTCCTCTCCTTCACCTGCTACACTTGGAGCGACGAAGAAAAAGAAGTTCATTAGATCTTTTGGCCCAGTTGAGAAATTTGGGCCTATCAAATTTAAAAGGCAACCTAGTAGATTGTTGCATAGTAAACCACCCAATGAAGACTGCAAAAATGGAGCAAGGAATTATGTATAACTTACAAAAAGACCTTTGTAATTTTATTTTATTTTATTTTATTTTATTTTATTTTCTCTTTTTTTTATGGGTTGTAATTTTAATTATCCAAAGGACCCGGTCAAAAATCCATTGTTTATTTTCATGCTTGATTTTCATGAGATGATTGTGATAACATGTTCATGCATTATAACATGTCATCTAAGAAAGTGCCTACTTATAGTCATTGTAACATAACATGCATACACTTGCATATTATTTTTTTTATAAACATGTTTATAAAATGATTTAATATATGTTAGAATTAATTTAATGAGATTAAATTAATTAGGTTGGTTTTATAGAATCTTAATTTATTAATCAACCAAATAATGTGATTTTAGTTTTAATAGTTAAAATTTGGTAAAATTCACATTAATTCTAAGTTATCTAATTTTTAAATTGTTTAATGATTGGGTAGCTTAAACAATTCATAATAAATTTCGATTTTTAGAAAATCTGGTAATTTATTTAAGTGTAAGTAGAATGAGATTCTATTAACACATAATATAACTTAGTAATTAAAAATTGTTTTTATTTACTAGAGTTATGAAACATATGATGTTTTATAAGATAAACACATCTTTTAAAATAATGAGCGGGAGAAGTTAATATGACAATATAACCTACGGTCTCCATTATTAGTACAACACCATGAGATTTAGGTGACACATCGCGACGCTTTGATTTCGTCCTCCCTATGGAGGGTGTCCATTTAAATCAATAACAAAGTTGGCTTCCAAGAGATAGGATTCTACAATGTATTTCAAAATTGACCTACCCTGCGGCAGCAATTTTGAGTTAAGTTGTTAAAATCTGAAATAATGGGTCACACTCATAAGGATATAATTAAATTGTTAATTATATCTTGACCAAATATAAACGGTTATTAATAAAATAGAAAATATGAGATATTTTGAATATATTTATTAATTGAGAATGTCTCAATTCAATTCATAAATAATTTGACCCACCTTACGGCGACACTTTATTTATTAAAAATGGAATAATCGTGGAATTAGTAAAATATTATTTTTGTGTGTTTTTCATATGCATCATACATCATGTTTACTATTCCAAAACATATATGATGTTTATGCAACCATTTAATTTATGTTATTTTATTTATTTATTACAGCAACAATGTCTAATCCAATTATCACTTTTTTCTCAAGTGAAAAATTAACTAGAGATAATTTTGTCAAGTGGAAGAGTAACATGAACATTGTACTAATTTGCGAAAATTGTAAGTTTGTCTTGACAGAGGAATGTCCTCCATCGCATGCTGCCAATGCTCCTCGTAATGTACGAGAAGTATATGATCTTTGGATCGAGGCAAACAACAAGGCCAGCTGTTATCTTTTGGTTGGCATGTCTGACGTGCTTAGGATGAAGCACGAAAGCATGGAGACCGCTTATGAGATAATGCAGTCTCTACAAGACATGTTTGGTAAACCTTCTGAAAAGGCACGCCATGAAGCTGTTAAGGTAGTAATGAATGCCAAAATGAAGGCAGGGATCTTAGTCAGAGAACATGTTCTCAACATGGTTAACTATCTCCATGAGGCTGAGGTAAACGGGGCAATGATAGATGAAGCCACAGAGGTAGGAATGATTTTGGAAACCCTTTCCCCTGCGTTCCTTCAGTTCAAAAGCAACTATTTCATGAACAAGCTAAAATATAATATGACTGAGTTGCTTAATGAGCTGCAAACCTTCGAGTCTATTTCAAAAGAAAAGACTAAAGAAGCTAAGGCAAATGTTGTAGAAGCTCAACCCTCCTCTTCTACTCAAAAGAATAAGAAGAGGAAGAGGACTATAGGAAGTGGTAAGTCTAAGAATAGAGGGCAACCTAAGAAGAACAAAAACAACAACAAAAGCTCAAAGTATAAGAAGCCTAAAGGAAAATGTTTTCACTACGGCATAGTTGGGCACTAGAAGAGAAACTGCAGGAAGTATCTTCGAGAGCTCAAAGAAAAAAAGAACAATGATAAATCAGATTTACTCGTTTTAGAAGCTTGTTTAGTTGAAGATGATACTTCACCTTGGAAAATTGATTCAAGGTCAACTAACCATGTTTGTTCTTCTTTGTAGATGCTTAGTTCTTCAAGGGAGCTTGCCGACGGGGAACAAACGATGAGAGTAGGAATTGCAAAGGTTGTTTCGGCAAGAGCAGTGGGAGTTGTTAAACTTTATTTTAGAAATAAGTTTTTAATTTTGGACAATGTTTATTACATTCCTTGTTTTCATAGAAATTTGATTTCTGTTTCTAGGTTATTTGAACAAATGTGTAATGTTTCTTTTAATAATAATTATGTTAATATTTCTAGAAATGGTTTGAATATTTGTTCTACGCATCTGAAAAATGGGCTTTATATTTTAAGGCCCAACAAAAATTCACTGCTCAATATCAAAATGTTCAAAGTTGAATGACCAAAGCCCCAAGAAGCAAAAGATATCTTCTGATAATGAAACATACCTATGGCACCTTAGATCAGGTTACGTTAACCTTGACAGAATTAACAGACTAGTAAAGGATGGTCCTTTAAAAGAACTAAAAGTTAGTTCTCTACCAGTTTGTGAATCTTGTCTTGAATGTAAAATGACTAAGAGGCCTTTATCTGCAAAAGGCAAAAGGGCCAAGGAACCACTTGAGCTAATACATTCAGATGTCTGCGGTCCAATGAATGTACAAGCACGTGGTGGTTACGAATATTTCGTCACATTTATTGACGATTATTCAAGGTATGGTTATATATACCTAATGCAAAGGAAATTTGAAACTTTTGGAAAGTTTAAACAATTCCAAGCAGAAGCTGAAAAGCAATTAGGGAAGATGGTGAAGAGTCTTCGATTTGATCGAGGAGGGGAATACCTTGATATTGAATTCAAGAACTATATGATAGAATATGGTATTCTATCACAACTCACCGCACCTGAAATACCACAACAAAATGACGTTGTAGAGAGAAGAAATCAGGCGTTGCTTGATATGGTGAGATCCATGCTTAACTACTCATCATTACCCACTTCATTTTGGGGATATGCACTACAAACTGCAGTATATCTTCTAAACATAGTTCCATTTAAGTCTATTCCAAAAACACCTTTAGAGTTATGGAATGGTCACAAACCTAGTATGCGACATATCCCTATATGGGGGTGTCTAGCACATGTATTGAAAAGAAAGACCGGGAAGCTGGAACCATGTTCTAAAGTGCGCTTGTTTGTGGGATACCTAAAGGAAACGAGGGGAGGTTTATTTTATAGTCCACAAGAAAAGAAGGTTTTTGTATCGACAAATGCCACTTTTCTCGAGAATGATTATATGACAAACTATAAACCTCATAGCAAAGTTGTACTTGAAGAGTTACTTTCTGATCAGATTAAACCGCAACCGAAAACCGTTGTTGAAGGACAAAACGAGGAGACCACATCTCCAGATCAGAATGTCATACCACCTCAACATAGTGGGAGGTTTGTGAGACCACCTACTCGCTACAGGGAAATCAGAGAAGCACATGTTGCTATCTCTGATAATGGTGAGGATGATCCATTGACATATTGTGATGCAATGGAAAATTCTAAGAAGAAGAAATGGCTGAAGGCTATGAACCTTGAAATGAAGTCTATGTACTCCAATTCAGTCTGGGAACTTGTAGACCTACCTGAAGGAATAAAACCCATAGGGTGTAAATGAATTTACAAGAAGAAAAGAGGAGTGGATGGGAAAGTTGAGACTTTTAAAGCGAGGCTTGTGATAAAGGGTTATACCCAAAAGGAGAGAGTTGACTATGAAGAAACTTTCTCGCCTATAGCTATGCTTAAATCCATTCGGATTCTTTTATCCATTGCTGCTTGTCTTGATTATGAGATATGGCAAATGGATGTCAAGACTGCCTTTTTGAATTGCTATCTTGAGGAAAGCATCTATATGGTGTAACCAGATGGGTTTATAGTCAAAGGTCAAGAGTAAAAAGTTTGCAAGTTATAGAGGTCCATCTATGGACTCAAGCAAGCTTCAAGATCTTGGAACTTGAGATTTGATGAAGCGATCAAATCTTATGGTTTCGATCAAAATATTGATGAACCTTTTGTATACAAATACATCAAAGATAAGAAGGTGGTCATCTTAGTTCTTTATGTAGATGATATCCTACTCATTGGGAATGAAGTAGGCGTATTATGTACTGTAAAGAAATGGCTCACCAACCAATTCCAAATTAAAGATTTAAGAGAGGCAAGTTATGTTCTTGGAATCCAACTTATAAGAGATCGCAAGACCAAACTGTTGGCGCTGTCTCAGGCATTGTATATTGATAAGGTGCTTATCAGATTTTCGATGCAAAACTCCAAGAAAGGTAATTTACCTACACGTCATGGAGTTTATCTTTCAAAAGAGCAGTGTCCTAAGACACCTCAAGAAGAAGAAAAAATGAGATGGGTACCCTATGCATGTACAGTGGGAAGTCTAATGTATGCCGTGTTGTGTACAAGACCTGACATTTGTTATGCGGTGGGTATAGTCGGTCGATATCAATCCAACCTAGGCTTAGATCATTGGGTAGCGGTTAAACATATTCTCAAGTATCTCAGGAGAACGAGAAACTATATGCTAGTATATTCCAGTGAGAATTTGATTCCTATTGGATACACTGGTTTTTATTTTCAATCAGACAAAGACACATGTAAATCTACGTCTAGATCAGTGTTTACTTTTGGTGGTGGAGCCATAGTTTGGAGAAGCATCAAACAATCTTGTATTGCTGATTCAACTATGGAAGCTGAATATGTGGCTGCTTGTGAAGCAGCTAAAGAAGCTGTTTGGCTCCGTAAGTTCTTAAATGATCTGGAAGTAGTTCCAGGCATGGATAAACCACTCACACTGTATTGTGATAATAGTGGTGCAGTGGCAAATTCAAGAGAACCTAGAACCCATAAAAGAGGAAAGCATATAGAGAGAAAATATTATTTGATCAGAGAAATAGTACATCGAGGCGAAGTGGCAGCTGTGAAGATAGTGTCAGAAAACAACCTTGTTGACCCTTTCACCAAGACGTTACCTGCAAAGAGCTTTGAGGGACATTTAGAAGGCTTAGGTCTTAGAGACATGTCTCACCTGCTTTAGGGCAAATGGGAGATTGTTGGGTTTGGTGCCCTAAAAGCTGTGACATTGTATATATTGTTAAAAAATAAATAAAGTGACATTTATTATTATTTTGGTTGCCGATATGTATTATGAATACATTTATAAATATCAAGAAAATTATATGATTATTTATGTGACTATAAATTTAACATATAAGTGTTTATGCTTGGGGATAAAATTTATAGATAATAATCTAAATAGTCCGTAATAATTAATTAAAGTTTAGAATCTTTAATTAAACATTACAAGTACGGTTCAATCTCATTTAGAATGAAATAGTCATTATCCGGACTATTAATGTAGAGACATTGGATTGGAGGAACTTTATATAATAAGATTATATAGGACTGGACCAGATAAATTATGAATCTCTAATAATCATCCGTTACAAATAGAGTATTCAAATTTATCACAATGATGATCATGTATTTGACAGTCTTAATCCTGAGTATTTATTAGACTCCTATTTATGACATTATGTTTTTTTGACTTGCATGGTAAGATTTGTGCAAGCACAGATCATAACTTAGCATCTTGGAAATATAATGTAATAAGGGGCTGGGAATAATATTATACAGATACAGAATCTATTCCTTCTCTATGGAAGTTAGAAAAATAGTTCTCTTGAGTGATGATTCGAGGTTTGAATAGTAGAGCGCTCGTTCATAATAAAATTATGAATTAACTGTTCATTAGAGAATTATTGAAACTCAAGGATAAAGATATAACGAGAGAGGTAAATGAAAATTGAACCTAGCTTTTATTATGAACTATTTATGGAGGACTGACTTATATGTAATGATTATATCAATGGACTACTCACTTATTTTCTTTGAGTAATTTCACTATAATCTCAAGAGTTCAATTTCAGGTTTTTAGTGGAGTAACACTGAAACTAATAAATTTGACACATTAATTAAAGAATTTAATTAATTGTCAAATTTATTGGAGCTTGGGTTATAGGTCCATAGGTCCCCAATGCAACATTCGTAACACTATATTGGATTTATGCATAGAATGAATTATACATATTTAGTTTAGAATTATTGAATTCTAAATTAATTATTTCACACTTGAATTATTAATGTGACACAGAAAAATGTTCTCTATGATACATACTATAATGTGATAAGTGTCGTCACATTTAAATGAGCATTAGTTAATTAATTAATTGATTAATTTTAAAATCTATTCTTAAATAAATGTGATTTATTTTTGAATTAGGAAATATATATATATATATATGGTTTTGAACCAAATCTTTTTTTATATATGTAAGATTTTATAATATATTAATATATATATATATATTAATATAAAACAAACGTAAACGTTTGTTTTACGTTTTAGTTTTTATATATATTATATATATATATAATGAATCAAGATTTGTTTTGATTCGTAAAAAAAAAAAAAAGGGAAATAGGAAAAGCGTTTCCCGTGTATATATTATATATATATATGTGTGTATGTGTGTAGTTTACGAATCATAAAGTGATTCGGGAAATTAAAAAAAAAGGGAAGGGGAAAGTAAAAAGTTACAATCAAGCAATATATATACTTTCTCTATATATGTGATATGGTGATTATTTCATATTAAAAAGTCAATTGAAAAATAACTAATTGCTCATATATAAATAGGTAGAGATAACAGTTATCTCAAAAGTTTTTTCATTCATGTAACTTTTGTAAAATACTTAGAGAGAAAAACTGAGAGTTCTTCTCTGAAAAAAAAAAGGTCTGCTGTCTCATGTATTGAGTACATAGCAGATTCAAAAAAGTATGAGGAAAATTTATTCTTGCAGTTTGATGCCCACTCGTCTTTTCATTGGTGCGGAGGCCTGGATTAAAAGATCATGGTGTCAAAGAGGAAAGCTAGGATACCCTGATAGTCTTCAAAAGGTTTGTAAAATTCCTACAGCTTTCTATTATTAATTAAAATTATATATCTATTCCCGATGAACAAAGTTTTTTTTTTGAAAATTTTTATTTGTCAACAATTCGATCCTTCCGCTGCGTTTCATATTTTAATTCCAACAGTTGTTATTACCATTTGATCATTTAATAGCTTGATTTATGAGTGTTCATATGATAAATAATACACCATATGGTAAAAATAAACCTACTCAAAACTTAAAGCATTACAAATTAATCAAACGTTCAATAAATTTGTACTATTCTTTGGAAAAAATGCATATAAATGTGCCCTCTTGTAAATTTTTGCAATTAGAATCATGGCTGTTCGCTAAAACCATGCAACCACTTAAATCAATCGCCCCACCCCTGCCTCATCTAGTAAAAGAGGTCCAAGTCATCACCCACCCAAAATGGACGTTTTCTACCCTCCTGCCTTCTTTGACAAGCAGGGTACGGTTTTGAATTTTTGGGTAACAGATACCTGCTATTTTAATACATGTTAAATATTTATATTTCCCTTTTTATAATTATTTGATTTTCTTAAGTGTTATTATTATAATTCATTATTATTTTTATATACAAGTATATGGAATTGGAAAGTCGATAGCAACTTTCTAGTCTTCTTATTGACAAATTTCTAATTTCTAATCTTATTTCCCTTCCTTGTTAACTTTTTTAAAAAAAAAAAAATCAATCTATCTTTGACTCTTGGTTCTCTAACCTCTTGTTAAACAATTGAAAATATTTGACTCAAAGTCTCAAACTCAAGTGCTTGTTGCAACACTTAGCGGCACACTACACTTAGTGACACACTATAGAAAAACATCATCTTCTACTCCAGTCTGCGCTCTCAGCTCGTTGCTTGTTGACTGCATGGTAATATTTTTTTCGCTCTGTTCTGATTAAAAAAATTAAACTGCATAGCACAAAATGTTGGTAATTTTATTTTTCTCTTTGTTTATTGCTTGGATAAAAAAAAAAGGAAAGCAAAATGATTTAGAAATTGTTTGCTTATAATCTATATATATATATATATCATGTATTCGTGTTGGATAGAAAAAGCAATTAAATTTTTTTATGCTTAAATATCATATATATTACATATTATATAAATTACTTATATTATGTATTCCTATTTAAAGAATTTCTGATATCAAGTCACAGTTCTAGGATAGATGACTCGTGATGATTTTGATATATATATATATATATATATAATGTATAAGAGTATTTGCTTTCAATACTTAGACACCTATTATTAATATCGTTGTTGATGACAAGGATCAAGAGAATCATAAGCAAGATCCTACTATTAAAGAAAACAAAAACAATGAGGAGAAAAAGAGCGTTAAAAGAAAAGATGGAGTACAATCAGAAGTTTGGGGTCACTTTTCTATGATTGAGGGTAGTGATCCTAATGATCCTGAGGTGTCATGCAATCATTGTGGGCAAATTTATGCTGCTAATCAGAAGAAGCATGGAACTAGTAGTTTAAGGTACCATCTTATTAACGTGCATCTGAAAGATAATCCGTTTAAGGTAGAAGACAAGATGCAAAAGATGACCTAGAGTCTTAGAGATGTTTGAGTAACTCGAAGAAGGCGAAGTAAATTATTAATGTAACTTATTTATATTTCTTTAATTCATTGTACAACATATTAATGTTTTTTTAAGTTTCTTAACATGAATTTACTTGTTTATTTTGTAGAGATATCGTCCACTTCCACAAATGCAAATGTTATGGCACCTTATTCTCATTGTGAAACTAGTTAGGCAAAACGTTACTTGAGTTTAAATTTATTTCTTTGGAACTTTGACTATTTTAGAGATGTATTTTTCTTTCAGGATGGTTTTTCATCAACTTTTTCTTCGCATTAGGTATGGATAGATGTACCTAATGCAAAGGAAATTTGAAACTTTTGAAAAGTTCAAAGAATTCCAAGTGGAAGCTAAAAGGCAATTAGGAAAGTCGGTGAAAACTCTTCGATCTAATTGAGGAGGGGAATACCTTGATATTGAGTTCAAAGATTATTTGATAGAATATGGTATTCTATCACAACTCATCGCATCTGAAACACCACAATAGTATGGCATTGCTGAGAGAAGAAATCAGACGTTGCTTAATATGATGAGATCTATGCTCAACTACTCATCGTTACCCACTTCATTCTGGGGATATGCACTACAAATTGTAGTATATCTTCTAAACATGGTTCCATCTAAATCTATTTCAAAAACACCATTAGAGTTATGGAATAGTCTTAAACCTAGTACATGACACATCCGTATATAAGGTTGTCTAGCACATGTGCTAAAAGAAAGATTGGAAAGTTGGAACTACGTTCTAAAGTATGCTTGTTTGTAGGATACCCAAAGGGGATGAGATAAGGTTTGTTTTATAGTCCAAAAAAAAAAGAAGGCATTTGTGTCGGCAAATGCTACTTTTTTTGAGAATGATTATATAACAAACAATAAACCTTGTAGCAAATTTACACTTGAAGAGTTAATTTCTGATCAGATCAGACTGCAATTGACAACCATTGTCGAAGGACAAGATGAGGAGACCATATCTCTAGATTAGGATGTCATACCATGTCCATGTAGTGAGAGGGTTGTGAGAGTGCCTGCTCATAGGGAAATTAGAGAAGCATGTGTTGCTATCTCTGATAATGGTGAGGATGATCCATTGACATATTATTATGCAATGGAAGATTTGAGAAGGAGAAATGGCTAGAGGCTATTAACCTTGAAATGGTATCCATGTACTCCAATTCAGTCAAGGAACTTGTAGATCTACCTAAAGGGATAAAACCCATAAGGTGTAAATGGATCTATAAAAAGAAAAAAGGAGTGGATGGGAAAGTTGAGACTTTTAAAGCTAGGCTCGTGGCAAAGGGTTACACCCAAAAAGAGAGAGTTAATTATGGAGAAACTTTCTTGCCCGTAGCTATGCTTAAGTTCATTTGAATTCTTTTATCCATTACCGCATGTCTTGATTACGAGATATGAAAAATGGATGTCAAGGCTGCTTTTTTGAATGGCTATCTTGAGGAAAACATCTATATGGTGTAACCATAAGGGATTGTGGTCAAAGCTCAAGAGCAAAAAGCTTGCAAGTTGCACAGGTCTATCTATGGACTCAAACAAGCTTCAAGATCTTAGAACTTAACATTTGACGAGGCGATCAATTCTTATAGTTTCAATAAAAATGTTGATGAACCTTGTGTATACAAGTTACATAAAAAAAAAGAAGGTGGTCTTCTTAGCTCTTTATATAGATGATATCCTACTCATTAGGAATGATGTAGGGATATTATCTAATGCAAAGAAATAGCTTGCCAACCAATTTCAAATGAAATATTTAGCAGAGGCAAGTTATGTTCTTGGAATTTGGCTCATAAGAGATTGCAAGAATAAGCTGTTGGCACTATCTCAAGCATAGTACATCAATAAGGTCCTTATCAAATTTTTGATGAAAAACTCCAAGAAAAGTAATTTACCTATATGTCATGGAGTTTATCTTTAAAAAGTGCAGTGTCCTAAGACACCTCAAGAGGAAGAAAACATAAGATGGGTACCATATGCATCTATGGAGGGAAGTCTAATATATGCGATGTTGTGTACAAGACTTAACATTTGCTATGCGGTGGGTATAGTCAGTCGATATCAATCCAACCTAGGATTAGGTCATTGGGTGGTGGTTAAACACATGCTCAAGTATCTCAAGAGAACGAGAAACTATATGTTAGTATACTCTGGTGAGAATTTTATTCCCACGGGATGTACTAACTTTAATTTCCAATCAGACAAAGACACACGTATATTTATGTCTGGTTAAGTGTTTACTCTTGGTGGAGCCATAGTTTGGAGATGCATTAAACAATCTTGTCTTGTTGATTCGACTATGCAAGCTAAATATGTGGCTGCTTATGAAGCAACCAAAGAAATTGTTTGGCTTTGTAAGTTTTTAAATGATCTAGAAGTTGCTCCAGACATGGATAAGCCACTTACACTTTATTGTGATAACAATGGTATAGTGACAAATTCAAGAGAACCCAAAAGCCACAAAAGAGGAAAGCATATAGAGTGAAAATATCATTTGATTACAGAGATAGTACATCGAGACGATGTAGAAGTTATGAAGATAGCGTCAGAAAACAACATTGTCGACCCTTTCACAAAGATGTTACTTGTAAAGAACATCGAGAGACATTTGGAAATGCTTAGGTTTGCGAGACATGTCTCACCTATTTTAGGGTAAGTGGGAAATTGTTGGAATTGGTGCCTATAAGCAATGACATTGTATATATTATTAATAAATAAAATGACATTTGTAATTATTTTGGCTACTTATATGTATTATGAATTCTTTAATAAACATCAAGAAAATTACATGATTATTAATGTGACTATAAATTTAGCATATAAGTGTTATATGCTTAGGGATAAAATTTATAGATAATAATCTAAATAGTCTATAATAATTAATTAAAGTTTGGGATCTTTAATTAAATATTATGAGTGCGGTCCAATCTCATTTAGAATGAAATAGTCTTATCTAGGCTATTAATATAGAGACAATATATTAGAAGCGCTTTAGATAATAAGATTAAATAGGATTGGACCAGATAAATTATGAATATTTAATAATCATTTGTTGCAAATAGAGCATTCATATTTATCAATATAATGATCATATATATAACAGCCTTAATCTTGAGTATTTATTAGACTCCTATTTATGACATTATGTTTTTTGACTTACATGGTAAGATTTGTCTAAATACAAATCATAACTTAACATCTTGGAAACATATTAGAATAAATGGCTAAAAATAATATTATACAGATACAAAACCCATTCCTTCCTTATGGAAGTTGGAAAAATAGTTCTCTTGAATGATGATTTGAGGTTTGAATAGCAGAACTGTCGCGCCTCGGGATACGAGAGGTGACGTGAAGGATTAATTAAGTTAATTAAGTGAAAATTTAGTTAAAAATTAGAATTAAATTTATAAATAAAAATGTGATAATTTTAAAATCATTTATTTAGAATGAACAATTATAATATCCAGACAAATAAAGAGAACAAATAAAACAATTTAATATGGGGTGAAGTGAGTATGGGTCCCACTGGCCCACATATTGTGCACACACATAGTATTGACAACATTACAATACAACCATAGTCCAAAGAAAGGAGAGTTAAGAATTTACATGTCTTGAATTTCTATGATACAACCTACCAAAATCCTCTATTAGTCGTAGGTCTGGTCAGCGGACTCTTCTCTGATCCTAAGCTGACATCCATCTATGGGGTAAGATTTTAAAACAAATAAAATGTGAGCAAAGGGCTCAATAGGACTATATTTTAAAAATAAACAGATAAATAGTTTAATAGAACACTTCTTAATAAATAAAATAAAATTAAATAAGTACTTCCGTTTATCAAAAGTATATTGGAAACAGTTCATCAAGAGTACCTTTTTATTAATTCAGGCAAACCATGATATTCACCACTGAAGTGGCCCAGCTAGGTTTCGGGACTTGCCCCCAAGGTCGTTCACTACACGACCCGATCTCTGATATGGCATCATACCCATATATCTTTTTATAATTAAATTTTCTATTTATCAAATATAATCATTAACATTTATTATGAGGTTTATTATGAAAACACCTCAATCTACTGTTTAGGAAAACAGTTACAGAAAATCCTTTTTCAACCAATCATTGAAAAACATTTTATTAAAAATCACTTTGAGGCCAAAACATTTAAAATTGGCTACCAAAGAAGGGGTAGAAGTCCTACCTCAATACTCGTGCCGGTGTCTCATACCGTAATCCCAGTCCGCTATACGTTAGCTCCGCGGATCCACGCACAACCTTAAATGAAAACTAGATCTATTAGTATCTAATCCGAGATATCCTATGTTATTAAATCATCTCATGGTGTCCTAGTGTGCCACTTAGGTTTATAAAATCGTTTTATAAAGTTGGAATTTCAATTGGGGTTCAAAATAGTAAAAACAAGTGAAAATCACAAAAATTACACCATGCTTGGTCGGCCTGCTGGTCGCCCTGGTTCAGCCGGTCGAACTATACAGTTCGGCCTACCGAAAATCCAAGTCTGGTCGGCCAAACATTTTCAGATTCGGCCTGCCGGTCGGATGAATCTGGCCTGCCGAACTCAAACTTTGGCCTACCGATCTGAAAAATTCTAGAAATTTCCACGCATGGGTCTCGGCTTCCCCGAGCCCAAATCTTCAAATCTAACCCGTTTTCTCAATTCTCAGGCATGGATAATGATCATAAACAATAGAAAAACATAGTGACTTACTTTTTGATGGATTAAAACAAGTTTTAAACAAAATTTATTGAAAAATCCAAAAATGAGAAAAATTAGAGAAAAATAAAAATCTTGTTTTAAATCCGTTTTTGATGAAACAAAGTTTGTATTCTAGCTAATCTAAGTTCATCTAACCTAGATTGAAGGTTCTCTAAGCTTAGAAAAGCTAAGATTTCAAAATACAAGAAAAATTGAAAAAATTGAAAAAGTTTGGAAATTTTGAAAACTAACCTTGGATTAAGCTTTGATTCAAGTTTGTGGTTGCTCAATCGCGTTCTTGAGCGTTCAATCCACAATCTCAAAGCTTGAAATCAAATTTTGATTCAAAAATTTTGAGAGAGAATGAGAGAGAAAGAGAGAACCGAGAGAGAGAGGGAGAGATGAACGAGAGAGGAGAGAGAGATGAGCGTGAGGGAGAGTGAGAGTAAGAGAGAGAGAGTGAGGTGAAATAAATAGAGGGAAAGAGAGAAGTGGTTGCATAGGACTGTGTGCAACAGTACATTGTTTTCAAATCAAATTGCTTTGTTAAAATTCCAATTAACAATTAAAACAACTTAATATAAATTACTGTTTTCAAATCAAATTGCTTTGTTAAAATTTCAATTAACAATTAAAACAACTTAATATAATTTATATTAAGTTGTTTTAATTGTTAATTGGAATTTTAACAAATCAATTTGATTTAAAAACAATGTACTGTTGCACACAATCCTGTGCAACCACTTCTCTCTTTCCCTCTATTTATTTAACCTTACTCTCTCTCTCTTACTCTCACTCTCCCTCATGCTCATCTCTCTCTCCTTTCTTGTTCGTCTCTCCCTCTCTCTCTTGGTTCTCTCTTTCTCTCTCATTCTCTCTCAAAATTTTTGAATCAAAATTCGATTTCAAGCTTCGGGATTGTGGATTGAAGGCTCGGGGATGCGATTGAGCAACCACAAACTCGAATCAAAGCTTAATCCTAGGTTAGTTTTCAAAATTTTCAAACTTTTTCAATTTTTCAATTTTTCTTGCATTTTGAAATCTAAGCTTTTCTAAGCTTAGAGAACCTTCAATCTAGGTTAGATGAACTTAGATTAGCTAGAATACAAACTTTGTTTCATCAAAACGGATTTAAAACAAGATTTTCATTTTTCTCCAATTTTCTCATTTTTGGATTTTTTAAAAAATATTGTTTAAAACTTGTTTAATCCATCAAAAAGTAAGTTACTATGTTTTTCTATTGTTCATGATCATTATCCATGCTTGAGAATTGAGTAAACAGGTTAGATTTGAAGATTTAGGCTTGGGGAAGCTGAGACCCATGCGTGGAAATTTCTAGAATTTTTCAGATCGGTAGGCCGAAGTTTGAGTTCGGCAGGCCAGATTCATCCTATCGGCAGGCCGAACCTGGAAATGTTTGGCCGATCAGACTTGAATTTTCGACAGGCTGAACTGTATAGTTCGACCGGCTGAACCAGGGTGACCTGCAGGCTGACCAAGCATGGTGCAATTTTTGTGATTTTCACCTCTTTTACTGTTTTGAACCCCAATTGAAATTCCAACTTTATAAAACGATTTTATAAACCTAAGTGGTACACTAGGACACCATGAGATGATTTAATAACCTAGGATATCTTGGATTAAATACTAATAGATCTAGTTTTCATTTAAGGTTATGCGTGGATCCGTGGAGCTAACGTATAGTGGACCGGGATTACGGTGTGGGACACCAGCACGAGTATTGAGGTAGGACTTCTACCCCTTCTTTGGTAGCCAATTTTAAATGTTTTGGCCTCAAAGTGATTTTTAATAAAATGTTTTTCAATGATTGGTTGAAAAAGGATTTTCTGTAACCGTTTTCCTAAACAGTAGATTGAGGTGTTTTCATAATAAACCTCATAATAAATGTTAATGATTATATTTGATAAATAGAAAATTTAATTGTAAAAAGATATATGGGCATGATGCGATATCAGAGATTGGGTCGTGTAGTGAACGACCTTGGGGGCAGGTCCCGAAACCCAGCTGGGCCACTTCGGTGGTGAATATCATGGTTTGCCTGAATTAATAAAAAGGTACTCTTGATGAACTGTTTCCAATATACTTTTGATAAACGGAAGTACTTATTTAATTTTATTTTATTTTTTAAGAAGTGTTCTATTAAACTATTTATCTGTTTATTTTTAAAATATAGTCCTACTGAGCATTTCGCTTACATTTTATTTGTTTTAAAATCTTACCTCATAGGTGGATATCAGCTTAGGATCGGGGAAGAGTCCGCTGATTGGACCTACGACCAATAGAGGATTTTGGTAGGTTGTATCATAGAAATTCAAGGCACGTAAATTCTTAGCTCTCCTTTCTTTGGACTGTGGTTGTATTGTAATGTTGTCAATACTATGTGTGTGCATAATATGTAGGCCAGTGGGACCCATACTCACTTCACCCCATATTAAATTGTTTTATTTATTCCCTTTATTTGTATGAATATTATAATTGTTCATTCTAAATAAACGATTTTAAAATTATCATATTTTTATTTATAAATTTAATTCTAAAAGCATGTTTTTAACTAAATTTTCACTTAATTAACTTAATTAATACTCCATGTCACCTCCCGTACCCCGGGGCGTGACAAGAGCGCTCGTTCATAATAAGATAATGAATTAAGTGTTCATTAGAGAGTTATTAAAACTTAAGAATAAAGATATAATAAGAGAGGTGAATAAAAATTGAACCTAGCTCTTATTATGAACTTTTTATGGAGGACTAACTTATATGTAATGATTATGTCAATGGAATACTTGTTGATTTTCTTTGAGTAATTTTCACTATAATTTTAAGAGTCCAATTTTAAGTTTTTAGTAGAGTAACACTGAAACTAATAAAGTTGGCATATTAATTAAAAAGTTTAATTAGTTGTCAAATTTATTGGAGCTTGAATTATAGGTCTATAGGTCCCCAATGCCACCTTTATAACACTGCATTGAATTTAATACATTGGATGAATTACATTTATTTATTTTAAAATTATTAAATTCTGAATTAAATATTTCAAACTTGAGATATTAATATGACATAGAAAATGTTCTCTATGACACGTAATATAATGTGATAAATGTTGTCACATTTAATTGAGCATTAGTTAATTAATTAATTGATTATATTTAATTGATGAGATTAATTAAATATGTTTTTAAATTATTAATTAATAATATTTGAATAATATGATTATTTACATTTTAATTTTGTGTGTAACACATGTATAGTGAGACCATATTTTGTCTTTTTCAATATGGACATAAAATTAAATAATTAATTAGTTAATTTAAAATTGATTCTTTAATAAATATGATTTATTTTTGAATTTAAGATTTATTTAAATATATCTATATATATATTTTATATTCACATATGATATTCTTTTGTTTTTTAATATATATATATATATATATATGATAAAAGATTCACGCGAATCAGTTTTTAATTTTGAATTTATATATATATATATATAAATCTACAAATATATACATGATTTTTCAAAAAAAAAAAAAAAAACAAAACAAACAAAACGTGAAGGTGCTCTCCACATATTTGATAGTGGGTATGTGATTTACCCACTAAAGAGTTTAGTGGGTATTTTTCAAATTTAAAATAAATTAAAATTATTTAAATAAATAACTAATTGTTTAGTTATAAAAAGAAAAGAGATAACATTTATCTTAGATTTTTTTAGTACATAATATTTTATAAAGTATCTAGAGAGAAAAACTGAGAGTTCTTTCTCTAAAAAAAGGGTCTATTATCTCATATGTTGAGCATATAGCAGATCTTGAAAAGTGTGGGATAAATTTATTCTTATAGTTTAATGGCCACTCGTCATTTCATTGGTGTGGAGGATTGGGTTGGAAGATTGTGATGTCAAAGAAGAAAACTAAGATACCCTTATAGGTCTTCAAAAGTTTTGTAAAAAATTCTTCAAGCTTTCTATTTTTAATTAAAATTATATAGCTATTCCCGATTAACAAAGTTTTTCAAAAAATTTTTGTTTATTATTGATTCATTCCTTCTGTTGTGTTTTATATTTAATTCCAACAAGAGCAAGCAAAACTCTAAATTGTAAATCTTTCTCAGAGGGACACAAATTTAACAGGTAATGTACTCCCTAAGTTTCTAACGAATTATGTGCTTGACCATGTTTCTCGTCTTATATAGAAAACGAAAATCCTTCATAGTTGTTTTGCACCATATATGCCTTAAAGTGGGATCTTTTTCTTTCTTGTTTCAATAAAAAACCTAACATCAAATCATTCACCTCTGGCCATGAGAATACGTTATCATGTTTTAGCTATCATTACTTTAAACAAATACACAACTAACTTATCATAAACTGAATCAATATGGCAGCCATATAAATAGTAACCAAAAAACATAGTAAAACTAAACCAATGGCAATCAGAGGAAATATACTCCAATCTTTGACTACAAAGAACTAATACTCAAAGGGAGCAAAGGAAAAACAATGCAACCATATACTTTCATCAAAATCCCATTGACTACCAAATTTTAATAACAATTATTTAGAATGCTAACCTCATACAATCACTCAAACTTAACATATATGTTTAATTCCTCCATTGAATAAGTACTTTAGTCTCTATTGCACATGGTTAACAAATTTAACAACAAAACATTCAAAATGTACCTAACATGATTTGTAATAGACTCAAATTGGAGATTGAGATGATGCCGATGTGGTTGAACTCAAACAAACTCAGACTAGAGGGGATCCATTTGTTGGTGCCACAGAAGAAGAGATCTGTTCACTGATGTTGAAGAAGAGAAAGGCCATGAGTTCGATGTTACTCCAACATCTAATGTGGTGGAGGACAAAGGCGTGATGAAGCAAAGCAAAGGGACAACAATCTTCCATGATCTTTCATGGATTTTCTTGAATCTTTATTGATCTTTGCATCTTTGTGGCAGATCTGTGCTGATGAGTTGGCATTGTCATTGAGACAGCGCATGAAGAATGCCATCGTCATGGATCTTAGATGACTTCGAGTCATGGACCCGAAAAGCTCTACTAAAGGTCATGAAGAAGAAGAAGAGGAATTCAAATAGTTTACTCCTTGATTCGTTTAATCCGTTGCCATTGTAGCTAGAGGCAGAGGAGGGAAGCAAGTGGAGATATGAGGGCATTCTAGAGAAACTAACAGAGAAGAAAGAGAGATAATGTAGCACGACGTGAAGAGAAAGAATGCAACAGAGGAGAGAGATCATAAATTGGTTAATTGGGAACGCAAAATAGTAAATGTTAAATTAATTTTTTAAAAACAAAAAATGAAAAGGACTATTATGAAAAGACAAAAAAAAGATAGTTTTAATAGGCATTACATTTTATGACACTTTGCATAATTTTCTCTATTGTTTATAATAGTAATTAATAATTAGTAATAATTAAAGTAATACAACCCTATTATTAGTCGCACTTCTAGAAGGTGTTGGGACTCCAATTAAGAAGATGGGCCATCTCATGTTGTTGCTTATGATGTTCCTCAATCTCTCTAACATTTTTTCATAGTGGTTAAAAAACCATTGTGAAAACCTTCATTGTAGTACAAAATTAAGTTTTCACGATGATTTTTTACCATCGTAGAACATCCAAATAGGCACCAAATTTAGGTGTTTTGGGGGACCTATGTCACGACTAGTTTTGTAGAAACCATCATGAAAATGACAATTTTACATGACGGTTTTTACAAAAACCATCGTAAAAGGTCATGTTAGAATACCACAACCTTACACGACAGTTTTTACAAAAACTATTGTGTAAGGTATTGTTTCCACAATAGTTTTTGACTAAAACTGTCATGCAAAATTGGTCTTGCACAAAAAAAATTTGCCTAAATTTTTGATTTCCCACGAAATAGCCGGTCTTGTGTATTATCTATTAATATAAGACCCTGATTACATACAAAAATTGATGTATATTAAAATTATAAGGTATTTACAAGATCATTTACATTTAAACTATTTCACACAATTATTTATCTACTAACTCTATCAAAATATGACATACCTATTTACAAATTGTACCCACTCTATTCTAACTTCATTTATATCCATGTGTATATAAAATTCCTTTTTTGCTAGGACTTGTATACCACTATTAATTATATCTCACATGAAATGTAGAATAAAAAAACCACATTCTACATTTTTTTATTGTCTTGGACACTTGAGTTTAGAATATAATGTTCTGTTTGGTCGAAATGTTACATCGCTTCCTGCTTGAAGTTTCCAATCATTAAGCGCTCTAACAATGTGTCATGATTAAATGAATTAATAGACAATACAATTATGTAAAACTTAACATAGTTAATTTTATAAGAAAAATTGATACTTACAATCTTATGAGTGATATGAAATTATCACGTGGTGGGTGTTTGAGGGGATCAAACCAATATATTTGGTTCTCCCATGGTGAAATAAGTGCCAATATCTAATGTTCTCTAACATTGTATGGCACGAAGAATAATTTTTCCCTCGGTGCTTGAGATAATAGGTTGAGGAGTGACATGGCGTACTTTCTACAATCACTCTATGGGTCTCTTGCAATACTTGAAACAATTGCCAGAGATATGAAGTTGAAATTGTGCGCCTTGCCTTGAAATTCACAATATTCTACCAAGAAACTATAATGAAAAACAATGCACTTAATTATTTGAAAGCACCTTACAACTCAACTTAGATTTAAAAAAAGTAAGAATTAAGGATAGAGTTATTACTTGAGATATACCATTATATAGTTTGCCCCGATTTGATCAAAGGTGATGAAGTAGTAAATGTCTTCATACCCCACATAGATAGACAATTCATTCCTAGTGATTTTTTCTGGTATCAGGCACTAAATCATCAACCCATCGTGCATGAAAGAATGTGCATATAAAGCTAGTTGTATGAATTCTAGAGGTACTGAAAAGAAGTTAAATCCAAGTAGTGGCTCATTCGCAATGGGTTGTTCTTGTTCTTATTCTACCTCAGGTTGCCATTATCTTGCTTTTGTAGAACTTTTCTTTTTTTGGCATTTCTTTCCCTCTAAATCTTGTGGAATGTGGCTAGGTGCTCAATTCGTCTTCGTTATTGCAAGGACTTCAATTAACCTCTTTGGCCATGCAACGAAGCTTCCTGTGGCTTCACTCACAATTGTTGCTTCAAATGTCAGAACAGGCAATTCAGCTATTCTAACTCTAATGGTAATTATGATAATGCGTATGGTTTCATTCTCTAATGGTCTTCCATGTACTATGTCATTGAAAGACTCTCTATCCATGCCTTCCCAAGCGTAACAAGTGCACACCCACCATTAATTCTATCATCAATAAAGAGCCTGCATTCTTGATATTGTTCAGGCTTTTGATGATGAAGTGACAATTGGACTTCTAGAGCTTGTGGAGCTTTTGCTACATTTTTGGGAGGGTTACAGTTAGCCTTGAAGTTGTTGTATTATGAGATGCTCTCATCTATTGGTCTGACATGTCCTTGGGAAAAGAACTCAGTCATAAGACTTGGCAGTTCTATAATCCCCATCTACATCTTTGACATTTGGGAATTGAATTTTGAACCTGGTTGGATGTTGACGTATTGAGACTGCTTCATGTATTGTGATTGACTGTGAACAAGTCTTAAATGTTTTGGTTTCCCTAGTGCCCTCATCAATATGTCATCGTTACTGACGGACTGAAAGGTCCCTTGACTTTGTTGCATCATATACTCATCTTATAAAACAACAACAAACTAAGTTGTTCTTAATATGCTGCAATAGTTTTTAAATTACAAATTAATAATTTGAGTTCAATAAACTTACAATCAAGTTCTCAATTTATGGTACTCTTGGATTTTTAAACTATCAATCGGGACCTTGATGTGATTTTAGCTACAACTCCTCCCGTGTTGGTAGCATGTCCATCTCAACTACTGTATTATGCTATGTTAGTAACATATTAATAATAGAATAATTGATATATGTAATACGAGTAAGATAATAATGTACCAATGATTACTTGAGCTTTCTATATCTGTCTCAGCCAACTATAGAACCATATTCATTTTTTGCTCTTATTTTTGTTGCATTAGCTAATAGTACTTAGAATGTGACGGGATGTTGATACTTCACAAAAGCTTCCCAATCGTCATCGTTTATATAGGGGTCTTGATGTACTACCGTAGGAGGCCACTTAAATACATTTTTATCGTCCTCTAGAATGGAAAGGTTGGGCTTTACAATAGTAACATAGAGGTCGGGTCTAAACCCCTTTGTGAATTTGACACAAATCTTCAAAGCTTTTTTGTCCCATATCAACCATTAACTATGAAAGCTTTGTAAATCTCTCTCCAAATCATATCTTTTACTTGGTCCAAATCCTTAGTCCTCCAATCTTTAATCCATATTAGAACATGTTCTCTTTAATCTATACTCTTAAATAAATAAAAACTTTAAAAGTAGGGAGGTCTTCGGTTCAAGTGTTGGGGGATGTGAAGAAATCCTTGAGGGCCACTAGGTGCCTAGAGAGGACAGTATGTATGAGTAACAAGATAAGACCTGACTATGCCGGGGGGTCCCACTAGGTGGACCCCATTGGGGTTGAGGTGTTACAAGATCAATTGATATCAACACTTGACTTAAGAACCTTACAAGTAGGAAAGTCTTAGGTTCAAGCGTTGCAGGACACGAAGAAATCCCCAAGGGCCACTAGGTGCCCTAAGGGGATAGTACATATGAGTAACGAGTATAAGACTTGACTATACTAGGGTCCCGCAACATAGACTCCATAGGGGTTGAGGCGTTAAAATAGAATAAGATATGGAGTTTAACAAAACTAGAAATTTGGATGTGTTTAAGACATATCAAAATACTTTTTTAAAGGTTTTATTTGCCCCTACCAGAAAGTTTGCTAATGGGTTTTTATGACAAATTACCATCAAAATATAACAAACTATTGAACACAATATCTAGCAATAATATTGTGTTTTAGAACAATGGATGAAATTTGTAAATTTTCTAGAGAATAAATAAGAGACAGAGGTGTCATATCATGAATAGACACTATCGGTTTAAACCATGCAACGTTTCACATTGAGGTACCTATTTATATAACATCGCATATATTACAACAAATATGTCTATTGGTAATAGGCATTTAAGTTTGTATAAAGCATACAACCAATAAGCACATCGGTTCAAAATGACTCAAAAAACACATTCCTTCAAAAATAGCAAATTTGGGCTAGCACCATAGCACCAGGGGGCGTCAGCAGCAACTGGTGCTACGGCGCTAGTATTCTACCAACCCACATGGTAGCGCCATTTAACTGGTATTAGGGTGCTAGCTCTCTTCCCCTAAAATTGTTGAGATTTTTCCAATGCTACAGCTTCAAATTTCCAATGTCGTGGCATTGAGAGTTGATTCCAAACTCACCAAAAAGTGTAATTTTATATCTAAATATGTGTCTTTGATCTTTAACACTTGAGAGACGTATTACAGTCTCTATTACAATTTTACCACTTATTTAAACAATTTTACAATCATTATAACTCATTTAAACTTTGTTAAAAAATGGTTCTAGAAAGTAATAGCTTTTGCTTCTCTTCTTTTATTAGCTGCAAGCACAAGTTGAAGTTTTGCCAAACATGCCATTCTCTTATCAAAAATGTTTGGGTCTTATGCTTTTAGATGGAACATATAATTACACTAAGACCTAGTAGGAGCATCACTGGCATCTATTAATTGTGTTTTATACATATGTATGGATTGATATATGCATGCATGCATTTGTATTTAGTTTCTTTTAAATTCTTTATCTCTGATTTGTTTATTGGATTACTTAACTAGTTATTGATTGTGATATGATAGTGGAATCCATTTATATTATTCCTCCTTTTATATCTGTTAGTGAACCAATTGTCACCTCTTGCAATATGATATCAATTTAAAAAGGTACACATGGAGATTAATCTAAACTAATATATAGAAATAAAAATTGAAAATTTAATAGGTATACATTGACTTCATTTAAGTTTGGATACTAATGCTTGAGGCAGATTAAGCTGAGGGAATTTAAGGATTGCAGCCATATTGTGCAAAAACAACAAGGTAATGGTTGGCAATATTAAATAAGAAATTTATTTCGTACAATTGGTTTATTACATGACTAAATATAATCGTAGATTTTTATTAAGATAGATGCCCATAAAGCATATGATGTTTTGAAATAGATATATTTATAAATAAATAAAGTGAGTTTATTTATTATATTTGCATGTATGTATTTTGAATACTTTAAGAATATCATTAAAATTCTATAATTATCTATGTAACTTTAAATATTGTTTATAAGCATTATATACAAGAGGATAATATTTAAAGATGATAATTAAAATAGTCATTAACATATAATTAATTGTTATAATTAGTTATTTAATTAAAGGATGGAATTTTTAATTGAGCGTTACTAGTACAGATCATTTCTATTAAGAATGGAACGGTCTTATCCAAACTGTTAATGTAATAAATCATTAAATGAGTGCACTATGCATAATGAGATTATTTAGGACCAAGACGTAATGAGATATGAACAAATAATAATTTCTATTAAATATAACAAGTTGTAATCACATCGACCAATAGACATATATAAGATTATCATAATCCTAAGTTATTAGCATACTCCTATTTATGGATTTATGTCTTTGACTCACTTGGTATGAATTTGAGAATCAAATCTTTTTCCTTGTATCTTGGCGAGATGATGAAGTAAGTAGCAGGGAATTTTAATATTAGAAGATAGAATCTATTCCTTCTCTAACGAGAAGTAGATAGATAATTCTCTTAAGTATTAATTTAGGACTTGAATAATAAGAGCGCTCAGGTCATGACTAAGTTCATGAATTTATTATTTATTAGACAATCATTAGTACTCAAAGATAAAGAAGTAATTAGAGAGGTTAACGGATTTTACCTAGCTCTAATCATGAATTATTTGTGGAGAATTGAAATTATATGTAATGACTATATCAAATGGATGACTCTACAAACTGAGTAATTGAATATCTATAATTTCGAAGCTTGTTTACAAAGTTTCCATATTTAGTATTTCCAATTTTGAATAAATGTGATTTAAATTAAATATAGAATGTTTAATGTGGAGACAAATGAGATTAGATAATAAGTAGTTTTTTTCTCTCCTCCTTCTCCTTGAATTGGTGCCACACACAGGTAGAGTGTTTGTGTGTGTGGTGCTTATGGCAGTATAGGAATGGAAAATTTGTGTCTTTTATTTTAATTAAATATTTGATATTAAAATTAAAATAAAGAGTCCATCCAAAATTGATTAGCTCTCTTGTTCTCAATAAATAGAGGCTTCCTTTAATTATTAGAATATACTTGTGAGTCTTAGAGAGACTGAAAGTACTCTGTAGAAAAAACACTCACATAGACGTGTAAAGAGAGAGAGAGAAAAAGAAGAAGAGTTTTTTTATTTTTGTGACTTAAATTGGGTGAATGATCATTAGAAACTATATTCCTTATACGCTTACACGTACATCCCTTTGATGCCAAGGACTAGGCGAGGTAGACATTGGTTTCAAAAGTAGAAAACGTCCTTTGCAATCCTTATTCTGGTTTATCTTTTTCTTTCTTCCGGTAAACATAATATTTACATGTTTCTTTATGCATGAAATTTATATAATCTATAGCATTTTATAAAAGTTTTGAGAAAATTTTTGTTATATATGATCCTTACCATTACCACATTTCCGTTATATTGTGAAAAATGTTTTTCAAAACCAACAACTTACTAATTTTAAGTAAACTAGTCGAAATTATTATATTTTTTTAATATAATAATAAACACACAAATATATCAAAAGATAATATAATATAAAATAAAATAAAATAATATAATATAATAAACACATCTTAAAATGCATATAATATTATAAAAATAAAAGAAAAAATAATAAGGGAGAGTTACTATATTATAAAAAGAGAAAAGGAAGAAAAAGAGTTAATTTCATAAATGGGCCTTGAGATTTACTCTCAGTCTTATTTTACTCCCTAATGTTTTAAAAGCCTAATTTTAGTCCTTAATCTATTACTTTGTTTTATTTTCAGTCCCTCCATTACTTAGACTTTCAATATTCAACAAAAAACTTTAAAATTATCCCCTTTTAGTCTGTAATCTATTTATTTGTTTCATTTTTAGTCCCTCTATTATAACTGAAGGTTATAAGGGACCAAAATTATAAAAAAATTTAAAGTGAAAAACAAAATATAATAATTTTGATGCGTATAAAAAAACAATTTTATTAGATTGTTAGTAATATGAGTTTTAATTTAGAAAAAAATAAGTTGAATTTTTAATGTTAGTATATAAATATTGGATAATCACGCATAATAACAATTGGATAATCACGCATAATAACAAGCCATGCATTATAATTTATGTATGTATATTTATGTACTATGTTAGATAGCCATAATTTTGAACATCAATAGTTACTAAATATACAGATACATGTATAATATGCTTGTTGGGTTTTGTTGGATTTTGTGATTCAAATAAGCAGTGGAAAATCAAAATTAATTCCCACAAAACCCTCGCAAGATTCATATAATTCGATTAGATTGATAAGAAAGTCATAGAATCTTACTAGGATGACAAAAGGGGCAAGATTTCTAGAAGGAAGAGAGCGGGTTCACTTTAGTGACATCCTAACTCAAGTTTTTCGTATTCAGGATCAGATTCAGACGTTGTTACTTAGAGCAACGTCCTCTGTAGGTATCCACACGAACAGACTCTCTCAAAAACTGAATTGGTGTGCTAGCACCCTCTTCTTGCATAAAATGACTCTCTCTAATTTTAGGTTTTTAATTTTTTTTTGCCTTTTAGAATAAGAGAACGCCTTTTCTCATCTTAATTCAGCTAAAAACCCTAAAACAGATATATATATATATAAATATATATTGTTTTTGAGATAGAGTCAGATTTTAACTAAGGTAAACTGTAATTCAAATATGATTCATAGAATCTATACAATGTCAAATTTAACGAACCTAGACATATCGAGTACATCGAATCTAGACATTATCAGGTTTATTGAACATAGAAACAATAAACCCAAAATTCGTTTTTGGTCTGTTCTAAGTGTGCGACCCTATAGGTTCACATAATGTTGGTAGTGGGCTTGAAATTCTGTTTCTGGCCCACAAATCATAAGCGGCCTCTAGCAAGACATTATGATTACATGACTTAGTATCCAATACATCATTTCTCAAATATGTATCTATGAGTTGACTTAGTATCTCAAACACATGATTAGTAAAACATAATCATCAGTCAAACTTCATACTAGTACTCTTAAGTGAAAATTAATTTCTATTCTAAATTATCACTAGTCATTCATTATTATCCCAATAATAATGACCGACTAGTGATAATTTAGAATAGAATTTAATTTTCACTTAAGAGTTTTACTATCAAGTTATATACTTGATGACCTTTGGCAGAATTAACTACTCATGGAATTAGAATAAAAAACAATAATGAAAATTCCTCTTTATTAATAAAATACAAAATGTAACGAAGTCAAACTGTGGTCATTACATAATTGGCCTAAGGCACATCACTAACAATCTCCCACTTGCACGGCGCCCAATAAATATTATATCTAATACCCGTTGACATAGTATGACTCTCATGCTTAGGCTGGGGAAGAGGCTTAGTGAGTGGATTAGTGTGACACCCATCATTTTCCTAACAGGTGTTAAGGTAATTAAATTAATTATTACTGTGCCAATTAAAAATTTGTTTCATTTAAAATTTATTTCACAATATTTAATTCTACTTATTTTTAGAATTTCCTAAAATTTTCTATGCTCATTTAGTATATTTACCAAAATGTCTTGGAACTTCTAATTAATTACGAAAATACCATTTGGTATTATTTGAACTAAAAGTCTCCAGAGGAGACTCAGTAACCAACTCCTTAATTATTTCCTCACCCTTCATTAAGATCAAATCACTCTCTCTCTCTTTCCCTCGTGTCTCCGCGCTCCTCTCACTTTTCTTTCTTTTCCTCTTCATTTCTCTTACACGGTGAGATAAATCAGAGGAAGACCAAAGGAAAACTCAAGTTGTTCTATCACAAAATCTTCACAAACAACTACCCACCAGCTCAAAGATCAAGGAAAGTCAAGGATTTTCAAAATCAAATCACTTTTGAGCTAAGTTTTTAAGGTTATATTTCTAAAAATTTAACTTTGATTTTAAGATGTATTTTGGTATGAAAATTTGTGAGAAATGTATTTTTGATGTTTATGAATGATTATATATCATTTTTAAGCTTAGAAACATGTTACAAACCTGAATTTTGATTGAGAATGGGCAAAGAAGAATCAAGAACCCGTATGTGCATTTTTTTAGATTTTATGTCATTTTTCCTATAAAAGGGAAACAACATGTCGTTTTTTCCAAAACATAAATTTAATAAAAATAAAGGCGAATTTTAGCTTCAGGTGGGATTTGAACCCCCCACCTTAGGGAGAAATAAAGGAGGCCAAACCACCAGGACAATGGTGGTTATTTGATAACTTATATTTCAAAAATAATAAATAGTTCTCTATAAAAAGTTTGTAATTTCAAATAATTTTATTTTAATGAATATCAAACTTTTAATTATTTTATTTTTAAATATATTATAATCATATTATTTATTTTAAAAATTCATTTAACATATTTTGTACTAAAATAAAATTCGTATATTTTAATTTTTATTTTATAATTTACTAAAATTAAGTTATAAAAGTGATATTTATAATTTTAGTATATTAATGATTATGACACACTAATAAAAATAAATGATAAATTGACATAATTAAAAATTAGGATTTAAGTTAAAGTATGGTTATTTTACACGTTCTAGGATAACAACGTACTTGGAGCTTACGTGGTGAATTGTGTAAGTTGGAAATTATCAATGGATATTTGTAAAGAGGTAGGGATTCAATTACTCATCTTTTGTGAGGTTTTGATAAATTTAAATTTGGTTGTTTTATATTGCAAGATATGTAGATGATATTTTAAATGTCTATGATTATATCTATAACATGATGATGTGGAACACATCCTGTATTATATAGCGAGGAACATAATGAATTGACACATTGTTGTTATAAATTGAGAAGTATGGTTAGGAAAACTGACTCTATAAATAATAATTGAATATAGAGAAATGCTGAGACGTGAAGAGGGTGGCGGTTACATCCTTAGACACGAATGCCCTAAAAGGTAAAATAGGGGAAAGGTGATGACGCTCCCTTGGGTCGAAAGTCCCAAAATGCACTGTACAGGAATCAACTTGGTGAGGACTTGGGGCTTGATGTCTCCTCACCGGAACGCCCTTGGAATGTTTGGAGGGTGGTCAAGCGTGCCCACTTGGGTTTTGATGAGTTGAGTGATACTCTATTGAATGTGGATACCTAGGAATAATGATGAATTATAACAATCGTACATATGTATATGTATGAAACTTGGTAATGATTAACTATGGTATCCATGGAATATAATCATAATAAATCTCATAATTGGATAATGATGAAAACTAACTAACCATACAGGTTTAGTGTGGTAAAGAATAAAACCTTAAGGTGAGTAATGGTTTTCCTTACTGAGCATGTTGTCACTCATTCTCTTATATTTTCATCTTTTTTGGACTCACTAAGTGTGAGGAGGCTACGAGATAAATGGTTGAGGAAGCTATGTAGCTATATTACATTGGGTTTGCTTCAATTGTTATGAATGTTCTTTATAATAATGTAAGCATCGATTAATACTTTCTGTGACTGTATTAAGATATGTTGAAGGTTGAAATGATGATGATGATAGTTTTATATTATTAAATTTAAGGTGCTACATTAAACTATGGTTTAATTGTCATTTATATTTTTATTTTTGATTTGAGAGTTTTCGTTTAGTCTCAGGCAATCTTATTTTGAAGTTTTAACTTTATTTTTTATTTTTATTTTAATTCATTAAAAACTATTAACCCCCATATAGGGGCGTTATAGAATTTTTGATATCAGAGCTTAGGTTCGGTTAACCTAGGGAGTTTAGCACCACCTTACAAATTGTTTTTGAGATGGTTTTGAAGTTGAATTTTCGTTGTCATCATTGAAATGAACCTTCAAGTTGATTTATATAGTCTAGGAGGATGTAAAATGGAAAGACCCTAGAATGAAAATATTAATGGTTATATGAGTATGACAATCATATAGAAGGAAAGTATTAATAGTTATGAGGGAATGATAATTATATAGAATGGGTTTATAAGTGGAATGCTTATGAGAGATTCGTATAATACTAAGACCTATAAGCATATGTAATTCGTATAGAAAGATGAGAAATGTGTATAGATATGAGGATTTAAGAGCCTTTTAATCTCATGAAAAACAATAAGAAATATAAGGTTTGATTTGTTGACTTCAAAGTTTGGCATAGATGTGCCAAATTCTTCGTAATTGATTCAAACCTAAGTAGTAATTATGTGTGGATTTGGTGTAGTACATAAGTATCAATAACTTTTCTTGAAAGTTTTATTTACTTGAGGAATATGAGGTATGTTAGAAATCCATGGCATTGAATCTTGAGTGAGATAAACGTTAGATTTTTGGTCTGTTGAGACTGTGTAAAGGCAAGAATGCATGAATTTTGAGGTTGAAATATTTTGGTGTAGACATTGTATTTAAGTATATCAATGAATCTTTATGAATAGATGCAATGTGAAAATAACTAATAGGAATTTTCTTAGGTAAATCATAATATTTAGGACACCAGTGATGATTTTGGATCTTTATAATGAAAGGTTTAATCATTAGATGCTTAAATGTGAATTGCTTGGTCACCTGAGGTTTTGTTATATGAGAAATTAAAGATTGTATAAGTGGGATTAAAAGGAAAGTAGATTTCCTTAAGTAAAAACATTAATGGTCCTTGCTCTTTAATGTGGTCTATGTTGGAAGATGTAAATTGTATTGATTTCAAGGTTGGTCACATTCTAAACCCTTAGTAATAATGATGATGAATCCATTGATAGATTTTAAGTATTAAGGATAACATATGATTGTATGCATTGTTCAATAAGGCTTTGATTAAAACAAATTATTTGAGTTACTAGAGGATTATGTTGTTATGAAATGATTTTAATACCATTTAGGAAGATCCCTGATTGTTATGAAATTAAACTTGTTGTTCGTAGTTATTTTTATTTTTAGTGAACTTTGAAATGGGCTTAAGATCTATACAAATTAGTTTTCAATTTTATGTCTGTTATTTAACTCGTTCTAAATGTGTCAAGGTCCAAAACAACTTGACCTATTTCAACTTCGAACATTTGGGCCTAATTCAAATCCTGAATCAGTTTGACTTACACTGTCTCTACCATGTGGCCTCTGTACGTGTCATCTATCGTGGTTTAATTATTGTTTACATATACGTCTACTGTGAATGGGAGCTTATTTCTTTGAGTTCACACTCTCTCTCTTAATTTGTTATTCCCTTTTTAAATCGCTAATCTTCTTCTTTCTCTCTAGAACTTCTTCTTTCTCTCTAAAAGAAGAAGGAATTCTAGGATTTTGCAATTTATTGTCTCAATGTTTCCTTTCTATTTACTCTTCTTTCATCCCATCATGGACCCAAAGTACCAACACTTGAGAAAGTATTTCCCATCACTCTCCCAAAAGATTCTCAAAAAGAAATACAAGGCTAGGATCACTCGGTTGTGGATTTTTATGCATTTTGGTATTCCTTGTGATGTGGAATGTTGATAGAGGGGAAGGTCTGTCTGAGTGACTTTAGTCAAGATGTTGGTTTACTAGAAATGGGTACTAGTCGTAGTGCAATGAAAACACAAGCTCGTGCTATCGCAGTAACATGTAATAATTGTGGAAGACAAAATTGTAACGGTAAATGTACTTCACCTGGTTATATGTCTATGAATAGAGAGGATAAAATAAGGTTTTGCAGGGATGGACTTTTAAAGGAGAACTTGGATTGCATCCATCCTCCTCTTCATGGTCACCCTAGTGGATATGTTCAAGGAGCTATTTTTAAACTCTAGCCTAAAATCCATGTAGAAAGACAACGCTTCAAGAATATGATATTTCTAGATCCTATTTGCCAAGCCATAAGAAAATTGGATAGGGAATAAGTCATCACTCTATAAAGGTTGTTTAGTCTTTGCTTATTTGAAACAGTTTTAGTTGATATTCAATAGTTTGTGTTTTTTTTCTTTTACTAAGAATATTTGCCTTTGTGTTTGAAATAATTGTAATTATTAGATTGACACAATAAGTGTTCATATCTCATATAATTTATGGTTTTCTTAAATATATAGATATATAAAATAAAATATATTATCTTACCATACACATCACATACGGTACTGTAACATGTTTGAATTTTGAAAACTTATCTAGATATTTCAAGATTTGTGCGTCAAATTTCAAAAGTTCTATAGTATTTGTCATTTATATTGAATTTCTAGACTCGATGTATATTTGTCAAAAGGTCTACAGTTGTGTCAAGAGTGACTTATCTCAAATTATTCTCAATTGTCAAAAGTTATACAACTAGAGTCTAATCTTTTTCAAAAAGTAAATCAGATTTTCCAAAAACTATCAATCATTTTTTTTTTCTTATTTTCTTACTTGCATAAGATTTTGTTTAAATCTTTGGATTACCTTTTCATTACCTACTCGTCTGTCTCTTTAGTTTTCCTCATCCTTAAAATCTCAAGTAGAACTTGAGGTCTACATGGAGCAGAGATGAAGCAATCACTTATATAAATCAAATATGTTTACCTCCCAATCCACCAAGAAAATAAGGAATGTCTGTGTCTTTTGTAGTTCCAGCCTTAGAAAGGATAAAGCCTATGTAGAAGTTGCAAAATACTTAGGGCAAGTCCTAGCATATAGGATAAAGCCCATGTAGAAGTTGTGGATTAGTTTGACACCCATTATTTTCCTAACGGGTATTAAGGTAATTAAATTAATTATTAGTGTGTCAATTAAAAATTTATTTCATTTAAAATCTATTTTACAATATTTAATTCTACTTATTTTTAGAATTTCCTAAAATTTTCTATGCTCATTTAGTATATTTACTATAATGTCTTGAAACTTTTAATTAATTACGAAAATGCTATTTGGCATTATTTGCACTAAAAGTCTCCGGAGGAGACTCACTAACCTACTTCTCAATTATTTCCTCACCTTTCATTAAGATCAAATCACTCTCTCTCTTTCCTTTATGTCTCCCTGCTCCTCTCACTTTTCTTTCTTTTCCTCTTCATTTCTCTTACATGGTGAGATAAATCAGAGGAGGACCAAAGGAAAACTCAAGTTGTTCTATCACAAAATCTTCACAAACAACTACCCACCAGCTCAAAGATCAAGGAAACTTAAGGACTTTCAAGATAAATCCACTTTTGAGCTAAGTTTTTAAGGTACAATTTCTAGAACTTTAACTTTGATTTTAAGATGTATTTTGGTATGAAAATTTGTGAGAAATGTATTTTTGATGTTTGTGAATGATTATACATCATTTTTAAGCTTAGAAACATGTTATAAACCTATATTTTGATTGAGAATGGGTAAATAACAATCAAGAACCCGTATGTGCATTTTTCTAGATTTTATGTCATTTTTTTAGCTTTTTGTTGTTTTTCCTATAAAGGGGAAACGACATGTCGTTTTTTCAAAAACAGAGATTTAATAAAAATAAAGGCAAATTTTAACTTCAAGTGGGATTTGAACCCCCCACCTTAGGGAGAAATAAAGGAGGCCAAACCACTAGGACAAGGGTGGTTATTTGATAACTTATATTTCAAAAATAATAAATAGTTCTCTATAAAAAGTTTGTAATTTCAAATACTTTTATTTTAATGAATATTAAACTTTTTAATTATTTTATTTCTAAATATATTATAATCATATTATTTATTTTTAAAATTCATTTAACATACTTCGTACAAAAATAAAATGCGTATATTTTAATTGTTATTTTATAATTTACTAAAATTAAGTTATAAAAGTGATATTGACAATTTTAGTACATTAATGATTTGGCACACCAATAAAAATAAATGATAAATTGACATAATTAAAAATTAAGATTTAAGTAAAGAATGGTTATTTTACACGTTTTAAGATAACAGTGTACTTAGAGCTTACGTGGTGAATTGTGTAGCTAGAAATTGTTAGTGGATATTTTTAAATAGGTAGGGATTTTATTACTCATCTTTTGTGAGGTTTTGATAAACTTTTTGATCCAAATTGCTTCCTTAGCTACTTTTGAGGTAGCTATATACTCAGCTTCTATTGTAGAATCAGCAACGGTGTCTTACTTTGAACTTCTCTAGCTCACTATACCTCCATTCAAACAGAACATATAACCTAACTACGATCGAAAATCATCTTTGTCAGAGTGGAAGCTGGCATCTGTGTATGTAACACCTCGAAATTTATTAAGTGTTATTAGAATATAAAATGGTGGATTAGTGTGCCATAATGAATATTTTGAATTTAATTTGATTATTTTGTGAAATTTTAAAATTTATGTTATTTTTATTCTTTTGATGATTTTTAATTACCTTGAATTATTTTAATTGCTATTTTAAATTTTGAAACAAAACAGTTTGTCAAATACCAAGTAGCTTTTATTTGAAAAGAGTATGTTGTTGTACACGGTTTTGTGCAACTAATTTTCTTTCTCTTCCTCTATTTATTTCACTCACTCTCTCTCTTTCACTCATTTTCTCTCTGCTCTCTCTCTCCTGTCTCTCTCTTGCCTGTGTCTCTTCCTCACTCTCTCTCTTGGTTCCTCTCATTCTCTCTCAATCTCTCTCTAAAATTTTGAAACAAAATTCGATTTCAAGCTTCAGGATTGTAGATTGAAGGCTCGAGAATGTGATTGAGCAACCACAAACTCGAATCAAAGCTTAATCCAAGGTTAGTTTTCAAAATTTCTAAAACTTTTTAAATTTTTCAATTTTTCTTGCATTTTGAAATCTAAGCATTTCTAAGCTTAGAAAACTTTCAATCTAGGTTAGATGAACTTAGAATAACAAGAATAAAAACTTTGTTTCATCAAAAACGGATTTAAATCAAGATTTTTTATTTTTCTCCAATTTTTCTCATTTTTGGATTTTTCTAAAAATTTTGTTTAAAACTTGTTTTAAAGCATTAAAAAGTAATCTACTATGTTTTTCTATCAATTATGATCGTTACCCATGCTTGAGAATTGAGAAAATAGGTTGAAATTGAAGATTTGGGCTCGGGGAGGCCGAGACCCGTGCCTGGAAAATTCTAAAATTTTTCCAAATCGACAGGCCAAACTTTATGTTCGGTAGGCCAGATTCAAGTGTTCGGCAGGCCAGATTCATCCGACTGGCAGGCCGAACCTGGAAAAATTTGACCGATCGGACTTGGCTTTTCGGCAGGCCGAACTGTGTAGTTTGGCCAGCCGAAACAGGGCGATCGGTAGGCCGATCGGGCATGATGAAATTTTGTGATTTTTCACCAATTTTTGTTGTTTTGAACCCCGATTGAAATTTTAACTTTATAAAATGATTTTATAAACCTAAGTGGCACAGTAAGACATCATGAGATAGTTTAGTAACATAGGATATCTCAAGTTAGATACTAATGGACGTAGTTTATATATATTAGGTTGTGCATGGATCTGCGGAGCTAACGTTTAGCGGACCAGGATTACGGTGTGGGACACTGGCATAAGTATTGAGGTAGGACTTCTATCCCTTCCTTGGTAGCTAGTTTTAAATGTTTTGGCCAAAAACGAATTTAACAAAATGTTTTCAAATGATTGGTTGAAAATATATTTTTATTGACTGATTTCATGAATGGTAGAATTGAGGTGATTTTTCATAATAAACCTCATAATGAATGTAAATGATTATATTTGGTAAAAAGAGATTTTAATAATCATAAGAAGATATATATATATATATATAATTATGTTTAAGGGCATGATGCCATATCAGAGATCGGGTCGTGTAGTGCGCAACCTTGGGGGTAGGTCCCGAAACCCAACTAGGCCACTACGGTGGTGATTTACATATGGTTTGCCCAGGAAAAGAAAATGGTATTTTTCTGGTCGACCTATTTAAACTGTTTTGGTAAGATAAAGCCTTTATTAAATTTCCATCTATTTATTTATCTATTTGCTCTAGTTCATTTTTTATGTATTTATTTGATTAATGAAATTTCTTTTAAAGTTAAATATTTTCAAAATATAGTCCTATTGAGCCTTTCGCTCACATTTTATTTGTTTTAAAATCTTACCCCTAGGTGGATATCAGCTTAGGATCGAACAAGAGTTCGCTGACCGGACTTGCGATTAGTAGAAGATTTGGGTAGGTTGTAGTACAACAATTCAAGGCATGTAAAATCTTAACTTTTCTTTTTATTTTGGATTGTGGTTGTATTGTAATATTGTCAATACTATGTGTGTCCACAAGATGTGGGCCAGTGGGACCCATTCTCATCTCATCCTATATTTTTATTGTTTTTATTGTTTCCTTATTGCTTATTTTATTCTATTTTATTATTTTATTTATTCAAATATTATAACTGCTTGCATTAAATAAATGATTTTAAAATTATCACAATTTTTATTTATAAATTTAATTCTAAAACTCAGTTTTTAACTAAATTTTCACTTAATTAACTTAATTAATCTATCATGTCACCTCCCGTACTCCAGGGCGTAACAGTGTAACCACTTACAATAAGCTCATCTTCCTTTCCTCCATATAATAAGAATGCATCCTTAGTTCTTCTCAAATATTTAAGGATATTCTTGACTGCTATCAAGTGACTTTAACCTAGATCTGATTGGTATCTACTAGTTATGCTTAAGGCATATGAGACATCAGGTCGAGTACATAACATTGCATACATGATAGATCCAATGGCAGAAGCATATGGAATCTTATTCATGTGGTCTCGCTCATCCTGTGTCATTGGACACTGGGTCTTGCTGAGACTAATTCCATGTGACATTGGCAAGAATCCCCTCTTGGAATCTTGCACACTAAACCTATTCAATACCTTGTCAATGTATGTACTTTGACTTAGGCCAATAAGCATCTTAGATCTATCCCTATAGATCCTGATGCCTAGAATATACGCAGCTTCACCTAAGTCTTTCATTGAGAAACAATTCCTTAACCTTGATTTAACATTTGGTAGAGTAGGGATATCATTTCTAACGAGTAATATGTCATCAACATATAGCACTAGAAAGACTATTATGCTCCCACTAACCTTCTTGTAAACACAAGGCTCATCTTCATTTTCAATGAAACCAAACTCTTTGATTGCTTCATCAAAACGAAGATTCCAACTCTGAGATGCTTGCTTTAATCCATAAATAGATCTTTGAAGCTTGCAAACCTTTCCAGAATTCTCAGGACTAACAAAACCCTTGGGTTGTGTCATATACACATCCTCTAGTAGGTTTCCATTAAGAAACGCTGTTTTGACATCCATTTGCCAAATCTCATAATCATAGTATGCAGCTGTGGCGAGGAGAATCCGAATGGATTTAAGCATAGCAACTGGTGAAAAAGTTTCATTATTGTCTATACCATGTGTTTGCTTGAAACCTTTTGCAACTAGTCTTGCCTTAAAGGTATGCACATTGACATCCATGTCTATTTTCTTTTTGAAAACCCATTTGCACCCAATAGTCTTTAAACCATAAGGCGGATCAATCAAAGTCTATTCTTGATTATCATACATGGATTGCATCTATAACTTCATAGCTTCTAGCCATTTATCACAGTCAGGGCTATTCATGGCCTCTTGGTAGGATGTAGGCTCATTTTGATCCACAATCATCACATCATTATTATTAGTTAAGAGAAATCCATATCTCTTAGGACTCTGACGTGTCCTACCAAACCTCCTCGGGCCTTGTGCTACTTGTATTGGCTCAACGACTATTTGTTGATCTAGTTGAGATTCCACAAATTGTTCAATGCTATTTTGTGGTTATTGAATTTCTTCAAGTTGAACTCTACTCCCACTAGTTCCTTTAGAAATGAATTCTCTTTCTAAAAGGCCACCATTTCAAGCAATAAACACTTTGTTCTCAGATGCATTATAGAAGTAATATCCTTTAGTTTCTTTAGGATATCCCACGAAAAGGCATTTGTCTGATTTAGGTGCCAATTTATTTAAAATTTGACGCTTTACATAAGCCTCACATCCCCAAATCTTAAGAAAAAACAAACTAGGAGACTTCCCGGTCCATATCTCATATGGTGTCTTTTGAACCGCCTTTGATGGAACTCTGTTCAGTATGAACACAGTAGTTTCTAGAGCATACCCCCAAAAGGATATCGGAAGATTTGACTGACTCAACATAGATCGAACCATATCCAATGAAGTTTGCTTTCTTCGTTCAGACACACCATTCCATTGTGGTGTTCCTGGTGGAGTTATTTGTGAGACTATCTCACAATCTCTAAGATGATCAATGAATTTTTGGTTTAGGTATTCACCACCTCGATCTGATCGAGGTGCATTAATACTTTTACCAAGTTGATTTTGTACTTCATTTTTTAAAATTTTAAACTTTTCAAAAGATTTAGATTTTTGTTTCATTAGATAGACATAGCCATATCTACTGAAATTATTTGTGAAAGTAATGAAGTACTAAAAACCTCCTCTAGTAGTGGAACTTAATGGTCCACATATTTCAAAATGTACAAGGCCCAATAAGTCATTAGCCCTTTCACTATGTCCAATAGAAGGTGTCTTAGTTATTTTGCCTAATAAACAGGACTCACATACTCCAAATGATTCAAAATTAAATGAATTCAAAAGCCCATGTTGATGGAGTTTTCAAATGCATTTCTCATTTATATGGTCCAAACGACAACGGCAAAGATAGGTAGAGTTTGAATCCTTGGATTTAAACTTCTTTGTATTAACATTATAGATGGACTTTTCATTTGTGTTTTCAATGTTTAGAACATAAAGACTATTCGTTCGTGGAGCATATCTATAGAAAATGTTATTATGATAAATGGAGCATTTATTATTCCTAATAATAAACTCAAAACCTTTCTTGTCCAAACAAGAAACAGAAATAATATTCCTACTCATAACAGGTTCATAATAACAATTTTCTAAACTTAAAACAAGTCCACTAGGCAAAGTCAACTCATATATTCCTATAGCTAAAGTAGTAACTCTTGCTCCATTTCCAACTCGTAGGTCCATTTCGCTTTTAGCCAAGATTCTACTCCTCTTAAGACCCTGCACATAAGTACAAATGTGTGGTTCAGATCCAGTATCTAATACACAGGAATCAGAAGTAGACAAATTGACTTCTATAACATAAATACCTGAAGGATTAGTCACACTACTCTTCTTCTTCTTTAGATCATCCAAATAGAGCTTGTAGTTTCTTTTGCAATGACTAGGCTCATTGCAAAAAAAGCAGACTCCCTCCTTTGATGGTTTAGCCTTAGGTTCAGGATTGGGCTTGGGGCTAGGCTTAGGCTTCTTAAAGTCCTTGGTATTCTTATTCTTGCCCTTACCCATTCCTTTCTTTTTCATACCATTCCCTTTATTAACCATCAAAACATCTTTGGTATTTTTGATGTTTTGTTCAGCAGTCTTAAGCATCCCATGCGACTTAGAAACAGTCTTCTCTATATTATGTATGTTGTGTAGTTCATAACGAACCTATCATAAGCATCTAGCAAAGATTGGAGAATGATGTCAACAGCCAACTCTTAGCCAATCTCAAGACCAAGTTTTTGCAAATGATCAAGATAACCTTTCATCTTCAGAATGTGAGGACTCACTAAACTACCAGCAGTCAACTTGCACGAGAGTAATGCCTTTAAGGGGGCAAACCTCTCAATTCTAGCTTTCTTTTGGAACATTTCCTTGAGATAGCCTATCATAGTACATGCCTCCATTTCCATCAATTGCTTCTGAGGCTTTAATTTCATGCTTCCAAGCATGAGGCAAGTGACATCAACAGAGTCATTGATATGCTTACTGTGAGCATCCTTTTGAGATCTAGGAGCATTTACAGCTGGTTCATCAAGGACAGGTTGATCAATGACATATTCCTTCCTCTCTTGTTTAGGAACAATTCTCAAGTTTCTATACCAGTCAAGGAAGTTAGTCCCATTAAGCTTATCCTTCTCAAGGATTGTTCGCAGTGACAAGTTAGATACAGGGTTTGATGCCATTATCTACAACAAATATATACACAGAGTACTTAGCATTCTATTAAACAATTTTTAACGAGGCATAATTTAAATCCCACTAATTTTATCAAATTAATAACCCTCAATATTAATTTGGCAATCACAACAATTGTAATTTTAGTGGGCCAAGATCCATATTTCATCTCACTTTAAGTAAGCTTTGGCTTATCACCTAAAGTATGGTTATTTAGGTAGGTAACACTTTACTAATTACATCTTATGTAACTCTTGGATAAATATAGGATTTGACATCACATGTCTTGGCAAATTAAAATCCCATCTAATGCCCTAGGTCCAAAACCATTTTGATAACCTAGTTAAGTCTAACCATTTCAAACATATAGATATCACTATTATCCATCTTGTCTTTCCTAGATGGCTTAATACACCCTGCTTTGGTAGAACCTATATTTAGCAATCCAAGTCTTGACAAGTGTTGAATTATGGGAGGCATTTTAATGACTTAATATTAAGTAAGGGTTCTACTTTAATTTTATTTTTTTGTTTATTATTATGTCACATCACATACATAGCATCATATACACAGCATCACATACATAGCATAATAATAACACAATAAGCGTGTCATAACATGGCCCAAATCTAGATTGATCTTCATAAGCCAATATGAAGGTTAATGGGCAATCCTAGGTAATCTTCATCTCCATGGATTTCCTTAGATTTCCATGAACGGACTCCATCTTGAGCCTCCATCTTTAACCTTCATCTATTTTGATCTTGTTACATTACAAATTGCAATCTAAACTATTCTATTTCTACTAAATGAATAAATAAATTACAACAAATTGAAAAATGACACGCAGGCTGTATTTAAAGTTACAAACCCAAAACAAAATTAAATAAAACTTGCCAATCACATTGGTATAAAAGGGCCATGCTATGCACCATGCAATTCACACTAAACACATAAACATAATAAAATAATATCATTAAAGTTAAATTTTTATTATGACCAAAACGATATATGTGACGAATCAATTTGGGGTCAAGGGGTGCCCCTGGTGGGGGTCCCGTTAGCCCGTTAGTAAATGGGGGTCCAAGGGGCAGCACTCCTTGTGGGGGCTCGAGGGCAAGGCCCCCAAAAGGTAAGCAATTTACCTTACTTGTTTGAATGTGTTGCTGCCTAAATCCATTGATTTTAATTAATTAGATAACCTAATTTCTTCATAATAGAATTAATTAATCTATGTTTAACACTTAAATGGATTCATGAAATTTATTAATCTGTTCTAAACCGATCATCCATATTTAACAATTAAACAGACCTATGATAGATACTAATTTGTTCAAAATAGATTATCATTGTTTAACATTTAAATAGTCCACCACCTTAATAAAACCAAAGCCTGATTTACAGTATACCATTTAATCATTTTAAAACAGATTACAAGATTCAATTATAATATTAATCAAATTAACAACTGTTACAAGAAACAGTAAACGTATTAATCAAATTAAAACAGTAATAACGTTTAATCAAATAAAACCTCAAACACATTAATCTAATTAATGTACAAATCGTATCCATGCATATCACATATACATAAGACCATATAAAATCAATTTAATCGAATTCGCAAGTCGTTCTAATACCACTGTTGGGTTTTGTTGGATTTTATGATTCAAATAAGCAGTAGAAAATCAAAATTAATTCCCACAAAACCCTTGCAGGATCCATGCAATTTGATTAGATTGATAAAAAAGTCATAGAATCTTACTAGCATGACAAAAGGGGCAAGATTTCTGGAAGGAAGAGAACAGGTTCACTCCGGTGACACCCTAACTCGAGTTTTTCGTATTCAAGATCGGATTCAGACGTTGTAACTTAGAGCAATGCCCTTTACAGGTAGCCACACGAATAGGCTCTCTCAAAAACCAATTTGGTGTGCTAGCACCCTCTCCTTACGTTAAATGACTCTCTCTAATTTTAGGGTTTTAATGTTTTTTTTTTGCCTTTTGGAATAAGAGAATGCCTTTTCTCATCTTAATTCAGCTAGAAACCTTAAAATAGATATATGTATATTTTGATTTTGAGATAGAGTTATATTTTAACTAGGGTAAACTGTAATTCAAATATGATTCATAGAATCTAGATGATATTAGATTTAACAAACCTAGGCATATCTAGTACATTGAATCTGGACATTATCAGGTTCATTGAACCTAGAAACAGTAAACCCAAAATTCATTTTTGGTATGTTCTAAGTGTGCGACCCTATAGGTTCACCTAACGTTGGTAGTGGGCTTGAAATTTTGTTTCTGGCCCACAAATCATAAGCGGCCTCTAGCAAGACATTATGATTACCTAAGTTATACGAATGTTAATAATCTGACATAACCTAATCCACGATAAGTATTAAAGTCTTTTTATCATTAGATACTTTGATTGAACATAAGGCATGGTTTATGTCATCCTTATACTATTCAATCATATTATTTCTCAATCTTAAGAGACTAAAATTGATAACCCTTATCAATTCATTCTAGTATAGCCATACATTTTTCTTCAGTCTAACTTATTTAGGGGCCTATAGATATCTTTCTCATAATAAATGAGGGATAAATTCCTTCTTAATCACTCACATTCCTCACATGATTCACTCTATATCCAGAAACAATCCATTCCCTCATCCTGTTAAAGATAATATTAGAATGTGTCAAAATATAGAACTTGTCATGTAGGAAACAATGGTGATTTTAGGTCAGAGGACTAGGATAATACTATTGTGATGATAATCACTTATGACGATTATCCATGTAGTATTCTCATAACGGGTTGATCCAATACATCATTTCTCAAATATGTATCTATGAGTTGACTTAGTATCTCATACATATGATTAGTAAAACATAATCATCAGTCAAACGTCATACTAGTCTTCATTCATTATTATCCCAATAATAATGATTGACTAGAAAATTTAGAATAGAATTCAATTTTCACCTAAGAGTTTTACTATCAAGTCACATACTTGATGACCTGTAGCAGAATTAACTATATGGAATTAGAATAAAAAACAATAATGAAAATGCCTCTTTATTAATAAAATGCAAAATGCAACGAAGTCAAAATGTGGTCACTACATATCTAGCCTAGTGCACATAACTAACAATGCTAACATTAAATATTCAACTTAACGTTTTTTTAAATTAAAGCTTATTTAGAAAACAATATGATAAATTGATTTTATTTTAGTTCATGAATTAAAATCATTGTATTTAGTTTGTCATTTGAGTTTTTTTTTTTAAATTTTAATTCTTAATAATATATGCCTTGCCAATGGAGGGATCATAGTGAAACAAAGCAATAGATTAGAGATCAAAAGTGAAACAAAATAATTGATAGCGACAATAATGGGATATTTTGAAAATAATCCATTAAGTATTTAGCACCCAACTAATGAAGGGACCAAAACTAAAATAAAGTAAAAGTTTAGAGACCAAAATAGGAATTTTTAAATATTAGAGACTAAACCGAGATTGAAGGCAACCTTTAGGGACCATTTTTGAAATTAACCCAAAGAAAAAAATGGGGTATGATGAAGAAAAGGAAAGAAAAATAGAAGATAAAAAAAAGAAAAATAAAACAAAAAAAGAGAGAAATTGAAGAAGCAACACTTGTTGCATATTAGGGAGGGCACCAAAAGTGGTTTTCTCTCTTTAATATATGTAAAAATATAGGTAAGGCTTATTGAGATAATTAGACATAGGGAACATTGGATTGATTTTGTCACTTACAAAAAGTATTGTAATAAATGTCTTGTTTCCAAAATAAGTAGCACTGTGAAAACAATTACACCCTTAGAGTTTTTTAAATCATCTCCCTTTAATTTCTTTCTCTCACCCCCTTTCTTTCCACCTCCCTTACACCACTCTATATCGACCGGTGCTAGACCTCAAATCCCACTAGGTTCAATAGCATGATAAGGTACTGCTAGTAATACAATAGCAACTAGAAATGTTAGTATCATGTCTTAAGATATTGTTGATAGCACGATAGAGTACAATCGACACATTGTTTGTTTGCATAATAGTGCTAGGTGTATATTATGTACTACAAATTTGTTAGTTTGATATGTCTTGCCTTGAGAGTTTTTTGGATGACAAAAAAATAACATTAATTGTTAGGTTTTTAAATTTTGAATTTGCATAATTGACTTTTAATTATCGTAAGAACAAATATACATGATTTTTGAGATAAATCGGAAAAAAATTACCAAAGTCTAGAAGTTTCTATGCCAATAAGATTTTCAAAGATAAAGTCAACATGTTGGAAAGACTTTCATAGTATAGTTCAAATTCCAAGTTAGATTCTAAGTCTATCTTTACTTCCAAATCATGTTCTAAGTCTATCTTAACTTGGGAAGCAAGTTTGATTTAAAAAAGTATTGGACAATTGAATTAAAGGAGGTTTTAACTTTTGTTTATAAAAGCTAGGGCTTGGATGCAATTTGGAGGCTTTAAACAAAGAATATCTAATTTAGAATGATTCCTCATAAGTCCTAGAGGCAAATCGCATCAGTTTTAAAATTCAATTTCAAATTTGTTGCAATAGATTCTGCTAAGGTTTGAATTTTTAATAAACTATCACTGCCTATAAAGAGAGGACAAGTTGAGACCTTTCTATAGAGTTTCTAGTGGTCAAACAAGCTTGAAGTTAGCGAGTTTTTATCCATCTATGTTCAAGAGAAGGTACATCATTCTTCAGAAGAAGAATTTATAGTTTTTGGGAGAAAACATTTTGCTATAGATGGGAGTCTCGTGAAGCAGATTAAGACAAGTGGTGCTCACTAAACAAGGCCATAAGAAGTATAAGAACACAGGTGTCAATCATTAAGAGTGATTTTTAAATTGAATAAGTTTAATTGGTGCTTGTGAATAGGTTTTCTTAGAGGATTGTTCAACATTTGGGTGCAACAACATGAACATAGGTTTTACAACTAAACCATGACAAAATTTGCTATGTTTTTTTGTTTATTTATGCATTGGTAATTTTGGATTAATTGGACTTTTATTAAAAATTTGATAATTTTCTAAAACAGATCTTTAAATTGGTGTAAGAGCAGTTCACTAACCTTATTTTGGTGAGATTTTGGGACAAGATCTATTTTTTTGTTGGTATGGATTTACTAAAAAATAGAGGCTCAATTACAAAACCACAATTTTTGGATGGTTCAAACTATTATATTATAAGGCACACATGAGGGCATTCATTAAGGCAATTGATGAAAGTGCATGGCATTCTATTTTGATAGGCTAGGATCATCCTACTACTTTTAACAAAACAACTCTCAATGCCTTATTCAATGCTGTTGATTTGAATTGATTTAAATTAATCTCCACATGTGAAACTGCTAAAGAGGCATGGAGTATTCTTCAAATCGCACATGAGGGAATCGTAGCTGTTAAGGTTTCCAAACTTCAAATGCTAGCTACCAAGTTTCAGAATTAAGATTGCATGATGATGAATGGGTTGCTTATTTTAATGCTAATATGTGATATTGCTAATGAGGCTTTTGTTCTTGATGAACAACATTGTGACCTGAAACTTGTAAGAAAACACTAAGGCATTTTCCTTAGAGATTTGCTTACAAGGTTGCAGCTATTAAAGAAGCCAAAGACATTGACCTTAATGAACTAATGGGCTCATTGCAAACTTTTGAGATGAAACTGAAGCAAAAGAAGAAAGAAAAAGCATAGCCCTACAAGCAAAAGTGCATGATTCTTATGAGAGGGAGATGATGAAGAGGATTTGTTAGAATCTTTTGCTACATTGATGAAAAATTTTCAACATAATTTTGCAAAAAATTAACAAGAAGAAACTCTCAAATTCCTCAAAGGCTAAAAATTCTCATAAAAATAAGGGCTCATCCTAGCAACTTGATGTCATGATAAAGGGCAAGGCAATTCAGTGTCAAGAATGCAAGCATTTCAACCATATTCAATCCAAATGTGCTAACACACTCAAAAAAGAATCTAAGGCTATGACTACCACTTGGAGTGATGAAGAATCTGACGAGATTCAAGAGGATGAAGAGCACGTAAGCAATTATGTGCATTCAACATAATCACTGTATCTGTCATTGAATCTATAGCAACAGAAACTATGATAAAATGTGAAAAAATTTGTACAATCAGATTCATATATAGAGATAGAGAATAACACTGATGATGATGTCATTGAGAAGTCAATTTAGAATGTGCACAAGTATATGTACACCAAGTTGTTAAAGGCACACATGCAAAATAAATAAGACACTAGAAGATCGAGTGGCTGAGCTTACAAAAGAGAGAGATGAATGGAAGCAAGATACCACTACTTTTGAACTCCTAGCTACCAAAAAGGAGAAAAAAATTAACTAAAACAAAGTCAAAATTAGAGCACACCATGAAGATCTTAAAAATGCTGAATACTAAGATGAACACACTTGATCACATTACAACAATGGGTAAAACTAATGGAGACCATTATGGTCTTGGATACATGGGTGCAGGCACAACTACAACAATGAATTTTGTAAAGAAGAGTACAAAGTTTACACTGCCACCACCATCCGGTAGGAAATCTATTTGCCTATCTCCTTCTTCATGAGGTAAGTCAAAAAGATTTGCTCATACTTCTCACTTTTACAATATTAAGGTCATATTTGACCTAAGTGCATTAAATTATTGAAATCATTGAAAAGTGGCATGATGAATAATTCTTCATTTTCCCCTAAACTAAAAAGGACTCCTAAATCCAAAATTGATTAAAAAATAAAGTTAATAGATTTTTTTAAGTGCATGTTAAAGAAAAACCTAAGCCATATGATGCTTTAAAATATTTGTGCATGAGATTATAGATTGAAAACAATTGGCAGACATATTTTCTAAGGCATTTAATACTCTTAGGTTTGAAACACTTTGGAAAGCATTAGGAATTTGCCTTCTTTGATTCGTAGCTTAGTTTCTTTGAAAGCACGCATATTGCATTAGGCACATATGAAGTTCATGTTTATTTATTTTATACATAAAAAAATTTAGAATTTAGCTTGAAAAATAGTTGGCTGAATGTGGATTATTTGAATGACTCTTTGTTTGTGCATAAACCAATCTTGATTATTATAGAACCATAATTAATTGATTTATGTGTACTAAAACTATCATATTCTGAATAGATATTTGAGGATGATGCAACCCTAATTTTGATCTTTTTGAATTATGCTATGACTATTTTCCTAGATTATTTTATGCAAATAACATAAAAATAGATAATAAGCAAAAAAAAAAAAAAAAAGATAATAGAAAAGGATATAGCTATCTATGAGTAATCTAGGCTTATGTATCACCAATACGTAAATGACGATCTACCATGAGATGAAAGCCCCTTAAGTGCAATAAAGTTAAATTCAATAATGGTTATAATAAATAGAGAATATATTTGCATAGTGTGCTTTTTTTGATAATCGGGATAATTTGAATAGGTTTTTCAAAAATTTTGAGATGATAGATTGCAATTTTCAAGAAGCTTTTTCAAGTATGGTATAGTTTCTCACATGCACACATACACTCAAACTATATTGCTACGTTCATGGTAATTTTAGATTTGATTTATGTTTAAGGTATGATGACTTGAAGGTAATCCATATTCAAAAGACAAAAAAAAAGTGTTAGTTCTCACAAAAATATTTTTTTAATTTGAGATTATACGGCCCTTATTTAACATCCTTTTTTCTAAAACTGTCATGATAAGGAAAAAATACAACGAGTTACGCCCAAGAAAACAAAAACTGTCATGGTAGGGGAGGACATCTACCATGACGGTTTCCTCTAAAAACCGTTGTGGTAAGTAATAACTTTCCATGATGGTTTTTTAAAAAAACTATCATGAAAGGCTGTTGTTTTCCACAACAGTTTTTTCTAAAAACCGTCATGGAAAGTTATTACTTACCACGCTAGTTTTTGGAGGAAACTGTCATAGTAGACGTCCCTTCTATCTCGTAGAAGATGACATAAGAGCTCTTTTCTTAGCTCGATAATCAGACATAAATCACAAACCCAGCTCTTAAATACACATCGAGAACCTTTTGAAACTATTATAGCCATCCCTCTTCGCCTCCATCCTCCTTAATCTCCTTTGTAATTGTAAGTTTTTATTAGAAATTGATAAATTGGTGTTGATTTTGTTGTTTATTGATCTGTGTTTATTATATTATGGATGGGTATGATTAATTTGTTTTATGCTATGATTTATGATTAGAATATGCTGGGTATATGTAATTTATGAAATTGTAATTGAATTGCTATTTATTATTTTGATTTAGGACTTACGAAATGGATAGGAAATGGATGTGGGATTTTCAATTGTCTTGAGAATATGTGAATGGTATGGAAGAGTTCTTGGATTTTGCCAAAACTCATGCCCATAGTGATAAAATTCGATGTCCTTGTGTTCAATGTAGAAACTATAGACCTCATTCAATTCCAGTTGTTAGAGAACATTTATTTCAAAATAGAATTATAAGTAGTTACCAAATTTGGTATTTTCATGGCGAGTCTATGTTTAATCCAACTTTAGTAAGTAAAGAAAAAGAAGCTACTCTGGACGATAATATAGATGATCACGACAATATGGTTGACATAGTCAATGACTTAGAAGAACACTTCTTATACCGTCCAGATTTATTTGAGACAATGATGAATGATGCTAAGACAACCGTGTATGAAGTGTGTACCAATGTCAACAAATTGTCCACTTTAGTTGGATTATGGAATTTGAAAGCGTCGGTGGGTGGTCAAATTCTAGTTTCACAAAGATTTTGAAATTTCTAAGTAGTCTTCTACTAGAGGGTAATAAATTACTAACTAGGGTGTGTAATGCCCAACTAACTCACAATTACCCAGTAATAAGCATCTTGCATATCTATACATTTAACAAACACACGTCATTAAATTATAAGCATGTAGAAAGCATATCTTATAAGCATAAGTACTTATTATTTTTAAGATTGAATCATTCATAAAAGTGCTTACATTCATAAATATGACATTGAATTATTAATATACGATCTAACATGTTTTTTAAAAGTTCTAATTATAGTGAAATGCTCTGTTTCTCAGAAAGGAAGATTGGTATACTAAACAGTTACGAATTGATTAGAAAGTTATTTTCCCTTTCAAATGCATTCTAAACTAATTGTTTTGCCCATTTATATATTTAAAATAGACAAATTTGATTGGAATTGAAAGTATGCAAAATGGTGCAATTTCATTGGTTTATTGACTTTGTTATAGCAAATTGAATTACTCTTGCTTGTACTAGATTTTAGTGGCTAGCTATTAGCTAAATTCTCTTACTCAATACTCTTTCCACATGTCAAACCAAGACAAGGATGGCAAAAGGACCTAAACAAGTGCCTCCCTTCTTTTACCTGATTTAGACTAAGTCAAATGAACTAGAATGTTCACTTTTGCCTTTTTCTTTTCCAAGTAGATCTAAAAATGTCTAGCACTCTCCGCACTTCTTCCTCTCCATTTTCCATATCCTAAAGTTCATAAAAACATAAACAAGACCATAGAAATTTGGGTTATACAAACTAGGCCAAGTTCTCACCATTTTGAGCTTGAAAATCAATTATTTTGACCTCCAATAGAGCCCTAACTTTAGCCCTAAAAGGTAATCTCTAATTTATGATTCTTATGATGAAGTGATGTTATTTTCTATTATATGTGATTATAGACGTGGAAAAAGTAAGCTAGAATAGATTTGAGCTCAAACTAAGTTAGTTTTTTTGTATAATTGAAAATTTTGTCGAATTTGATTGTTTCTTTTATTTATATTGAACCTAAGTGTTTATTAAGTGATTTTGAATGCTTGTAGATAGGTGAGAATTGGTTAGAATGTCATTTCTAAACTTATTAAAAAAAAATACAAAACTAGGTTAAGTAGAAAATCAAGTTTGCATCATGCTTGATTCTTATGTATTGGGTTGTTTTTATAGGACTATATATTTCTCTCAATGATATTTAAAGTTTGGAATTGTTAGTGATTCATTAAAAACTTGATTTGTCAAAAAAATTATAAAAATTATTATGTGTTTGATAATTTGTAATTTGCAGCCAAGAATGTATGGATATGTATATTTGTTGAGACGATTGAATACCTAATCTTTATGTTCAATATATTTCTAATGGTATAGCATGTTCCTTGGACATAAATGTGCATTTTTACATTGTTATGCTTAGCCTATTTATGTTTGATTGAATATAAAACCCTTATAATATGAAATTATAACCTAAATCAATGAGTTTGGTTTATGAGAAATTAAATATTATATGATTTTATAATGCTAGACCTTTAGCATATCTTATCTTCTAAGAGGGCTGATCTTTTCACTCAATGTAAATTGGACTTCAGGTAAGTAGAAACTACTATTTACTAGATGACAAGAAATATGTCATGTTATGTTTTAAGGTGTATTGATTGGATTGTTGTTATTTAGGAATGATATAGATTATTGAAATGCATTCATGATTCATGACATTTGCATTAAGACATGTGATATGATTCAAAAAGGGAATGATGTTTTTAACTAAAATGGCAGTATGGTGTTTAACTGGTGATCGGGTAGGCATGGGACGCGGGTGGGATCGACAGACCTAACAAAGGGTGGTGAATACTTTGAGGTTGAAAAACCAAGATAGGAAAAGCCACAAAGATTGAGACTAAATACGGTAAATACATGAGGTCTAATGACCATGATGGAAACCCCGTATTATTGTTACTACATTGGCCAAATTATGACAAATAGGTTCCAAAAACCATGGCCTATTATTACCAGTTAAGTACCACACTCCAAGGGTAACCGAAAGAAGAAAGAATTGTTGAAAAAAAACTGATAAAAGAAAATTTCTGATTACACTCGCATTTAATGTTTATGTTCATGCATTAGTTTCTACTTACTAAGTTTTTAGCTCATTATAGTTCTTATGATGCAGGTGATGGCATACAGGTTTAGGGGTTGATTGAGTATCCAGAGCTACCAGACAGAAATTTGTTCATATGCCATGTTTTGGATCTACTTTTGAAACATATCCTAGAACTCTATTTTGTAAAACTTAGCAGCTCTGTTATAGTTTTGTGAACAGACATATGTTATTGAATTTGGATGTGACAATATAGTTTTGTTCATATTACTAAGTTTGAATAATGTATATATTGTAAAAAAGAAAATGAATGAAATAATAGTTTCAAAGCTCTTTTATACTGAAATGAATATTCGAAGTAAACCATAACACTTATAATGCAGTTGAAAGGTAAATACTTCTTCTCTTAACTAAATAAGCTTTACACAAGCTCATTAATTAGCTTAAGGGGTATTATAATTTTTGGCATTAGAGTGGAAGTTAAATCATTTTTTGAAGACCAAAGAAGGCACATGAACATATCCTGGTTGGGAAACTTGGTCAACCATTAGTATCTCTTGTCTTTATGATCTGTTATTTTTACGATTTTGTTAATTCATATTGTGTTTATTATTGGCTAATTAATAGAATAAGATTGGGAATTATATAATAAGATATGGCACTAAAAAGGAAGACAAGGGATGATGATCGGGAGGGTGATCATAATTTGGTGGATAATTTGACAAATCTGATCCAACAATAGACCAGGATGCATGGTGAACAAATATAATAGTTGTTGGTTGTGCAAAAGAATAACTAGTGCCAATTGCCTCCCCCACCTCCAGCTTAGCCGGATGCTTTGCAAATTGTTTACGAGAGATTTAGGAAGACGAAGCCTGACGAAGGTTACAAATATGTCCCTTATATTGCTAGAGGCAATAATGAGAAGATAGATAACTTCTTAAGAGGTCTTAATCCTAAAATCAAAAGGGAAGTGAAGATGTCTTCTGTAATGGAGTTTAGGGAATTAGTTGACAAGGCATTGATGGCAGATTAGGAGGAAAAAAGACATTTAGAAGTTTCGCCTAAAAAGGAGATAAGGATTTACTCCAAGGAAGCCTATGCAGTGGAAGAAGGCAGAACAGAAGTCATAATAGGGAAACAGTAAACGCCCTAGAGTTGAGCAAGCTGCTAATGTAACTAAAAAGCTATTATGTGCTAAGTGTAGGAAAAATCATTTTAGAGAGTGCTATAAAGGTAGCAACTTATGTTTCACATGCAAGAAGCTAGGACATTTGGCAAAGCATTGTCCCATAATGCAAAAGAAAGTCCAAGGAAGGGTGTGCACGATGATAGAAGAACAAGCTAATGTGGTTGCTTCTATGGTCTCAAGTAATATTTTAATTCCTTTAGTTATGGCAAATGCATTGATAGATTTAGGATCTACGCATTCATTTGCATCAAGTACATTTGTGAGAAAATTGGGCATTATATCAGATTTATTGAAAATGAGATATAGTTTAACGTTACCATCTGAGGAAGAAATGGAATCGAATCAAATGTTAAGGGCTTGCTCAGTTTAGATTAGTGATAGAACATTATATGTGGATCTTGTGGTTTTGAATATAGCTGATTTTGAAGTCATTTTGGGTATGGATTGGTTAACAAAATATCATGTCACAACTGACAATAATAAGAAGATTGTGATCTTTTAGCCACATGGAGAAGAATAGTTTGCATTTAGAGGAACAATAGGGAGATCATCTATACCAATTGTAACTACAATGAAGGCTCAGAAGATGCTTGGCATAGGTTATGTTGGCTATTTGCCTAGTGTTATGGATAGTTTAGTGGAACCAAAGTTAAAACTAAAAGATGTAAATGTGGTTCAAGAGTTCCTACAAGTGTTCCCAAATGACTTACCAGGATTTGCACCTGATCAAGAGATTAAGTTTGTAATTGATTTTGTACCAGGAACTGCATCAATTTCCAAAGCTCCTTATAGAATGGCATGAATAGAATTAAAAGAGTTAAAGGTGCAATTGCAAGAATTGCTTGAAAAGGGGTTTTATACACCCTAGTTATTCTTCTTAGGGAGTGCCTCTGTTACCTATGAAGAAAAAAGATGGCACATTGTTGTTATTTATTAATTATAGAGTGTTGAACAAGGGGACCATTAAGATTCAAGGATAGATGATTTAATTGATCAATTATAGAGTGCTCTTGTTTTCTCAAAAATTGATTTGTGGAGTGGATATCATCAATTAAAGATCAAAGAAGAAGATTTGCAGAAGACTGCCTTTAGAAGATGGAATGGGCATTACAAATTTTTAGTGATGCCTTTTGGTTTAACAAATGCCCCTGCTGCATTTATGGACTTGATGAATAGGTGTTCAAGCAGTTTCTTGATAAATTTGTGATTGTAGCAGTTTCTTGATAAATTTGTGATTCTGTTTATTGATAATATTTTGATCTATTCTCAGAGTAAGGAAAAACACAAAGAACATTTAAGAATTATGCTACAAGTTTTTGAGGAAAACAAGTTTTATGCCAAATTTAAGAAGTGTGAATTTTGGCTAGAACAAGTGCATTCCTAGAACATATAGTGTCCAAGAATGGAATTTCTATTGATCCAAGTAAAGTGGAAGTTGTCGCTAACTGGCCAACACCTACAAATGTATTAGAAGTTAGGAGCTTTTTAGGCTTGGTGGGGTACTATCGACGATTTGTTGAGGGGTTCTCTAAAATAGCTACTCCCTTTACATCGCTGCCTAGAAAGAATGTGAAATTTTAGTGGATTGATGGTTGTGAAAGAGTTTTGAAGAATTGACACATAGACTAATCATAGCTCTAGTGCTTACCATTCCAACAAGAACTGATGGATTTGTGGTGTATAGTGATGCCTCCAAGAATAGTTTAGGTTGTGTGTTAATGTAGAATGGGAAGGTAATCACATATGCCTCAACATAACTAAAAGAGTATAAAAAGAATTACCTAACTCATGATTTGGAACTTGCTGTTTTAATCTTTGCTTTGAAAATCTAGAGACACTACCTGTATGGTAAGAAGTGCAAGATTTATACTGACCATAAGAGTAAAATACTTCTTCACCCAAAAGGAGTTGAATATGAGGTAGCATAGATGGTTGGAGCTTGTGAAAGACTATAATTGTGTAATCAATTATCATCTTGGTAAAGCAAATGTTGTTGCTGATGCCTTGAGCAAAAAATCAATGTCATCCCTCCATGTCATTCAAAAGCCAATATTGATGGATTTGTAAAGGTTGGAGTTTGAAATAGTCCTATAAGGAATAATGAGTAGATTGTTAGCTCTAGTATTATAACCTATGCTACAAGATAAAATTAAAGAAGGTCAAAAGTTGGACAAGTATATAATTGGGTTGAGAAGCGAAATTGATGTAGGATAGAGACCAAACTTCATAGTTGCGGTAGATAGGATTACAAGATAAAGAGGGAGGTTGTGTGTACTGTTTGTTAAGGCCATTAAAGAAGGCATCTTGAAAGAAGCTCATATGACTCCTTTTTTGATTAACCATATAGCACAAAAATGTACAGAGATCTAAAGTAGCATTATTGGTGGCCTAGAACAAAGAAAGATGTAGCAAAGTTTGTGGCTAAATGTTTAACTTGCCAACAAGTAAAGATTGAACATCAAAGACTAGTAGGGTTGCTGAAGCCTTTATTGATTCTAGAGTGGAAATGGGAACACATTACAATAGACTTTGCACTTGGATTACCTAGAACTCAAAAAGGATTTAATTCCATATGGGTGGTTGTGGATAGGTTAACTACGTCAATCCATTTTCTTCCAGTGAAATAACTTATACCATGAACCAGTATGCTTAATTGTATATCAAAGAGATAATCAAATTACATGGAATGCTGGTCTCAATAGTGTCTAATAAAGACCTTTAGTTCACGTGTGCATTTTGGAAGAGTTTAAATAGTACTATGGGAATGAAGCTTGCATTTAGTATTGCATTTCATCCTCAAAGTGATGGACAGTCTGAAAGGGTAATTCAAACATTGGAAGATATGCTAAGAGGTTGCATGCTTGATTTGCAAGGAAGATGGGATATAAAGCTTCCTCTAGTGGAATTTACTTACAATAATAGTTACCAACCAATGATTGGAATGGCACCATATGAAGCATTGTGTGGAAGAAAATATAGATCACCAATTCATTGAGATGAAGTTGGAGAAAGAGAATTACTCGGTCTAGTGATGGTACAAAAAACCGCTAAGGCAGTGGAAAAGATATGTGACATAATGAGGATGGCATAAAGTAGACAAAAAAACTATTTTGATAAAAGAAGAAAAGATTTAGAGTTTACTATTAGGGATCATATATTCCTGAAGGTAGCTCCAATGAAGGGTGTCATGAGATTTGGGAAAAGAGGAAAGCTAAGCCCAAGATATATTGGCCCATTTAAAATCCTTGGTGATAGAGCATATAGATTGGCCTTACCTCCTTCATTATCTAGTGTTTGTGTCTTTCATATGTCCATGCTCAAGAAGTACATTCCAAATCTCTTGCATGTTTGAAGTTATGAGCCATTGGAAATAATTTCTTATTTAGAATATGAGAAGAAACTAGTACAAATCCTTGATATAAAAGAAAAGGAGTTGAGGACCAAAAGGATTCAACTAGTCAAAGTTTTGTGGAGGAATCATTCAGTAGAAGAAGCCACATGGGAAAGAGAAGAGAAGATGGAGACAAAAATATCCAGAACTATTTGATATGTCAAATTTCATGGATAAAATTTTATAAGGAGAGGATTGTAATGCCCTATTAACTCACATTTAGCTAGTAATAAGCATCTTGCATATCTATACATTTAACAAACACACGTTATTAAATTACGAGCGTGAGTGCTTATTATTTTTAAGATTGAATCAATCATAAATGGTCTTACATTCATAAATATGACATTAAATTATTAATATATGATCTAACATGTTTTTAAACAGTCCTAATTGCAGTGAAAAGCTCGGTTTCTCGGTAAGAAAGATTGGTATGCTAAATGGTTATGAATTAATTGAAAAGTATTTTTCCATTTCAAATGCATTCTAAACTAATTGTTTTGACCATTTATATATTTGGAATAGACAAATTTGATTGGAATTGAAAGTATGCAAAATGGTGCAATTTGATTGGATTGTTGACTAGGTTAAAGCAAATTGAATTACTCTTGCTTATAGTAGATTTAAGTGGCTAGCTATTAGCTAAATTCTCTTACTTAGCAGTCTTTCTACATGTCAAACCCAAGAAAAAGATGTCAAAAGCACCTAAGCAAGCTCATCCCTTCTTTTACCTGATTTAGACTAAGTCAAATGAACTAGAATGTTCATTTTTGCCTTTTTCTTTTTCAAGCATCTCCAAAAACATCCAGCACTCTCCCCACTTTTTTCTCTCCATTTTCCGTGTCCTAAAGCTCACAAAAACATAAACAAGACTATAGAAATTTGGGTCATACAAACTAGGCCAAGTTCACAAAATCAATTGTTTTGACCTCAACTAGAGCCCTAACTTTAATCCCTAAAAAGGTAGTCTCTATATTTATGTTGCTTATGATAAAATGAAGCTACATTCTGTTATATATGATTATAGATGTGGAAAAAGTAAGTTAAGATAGATTCGAGCTCAACCTAAGTTAGTTGAGTTAGTTTCTTTGCCTAATTGAAAATTTTGTGGAATCTAATTATTTCCTTTATTTCAATTGATCTTATGTGTTTATTAAGTGAATTTGAATGCTTATAGATAGGTAAGAATTGGTTAGAATGTCATTTCTAAATTGAATAGAATGTCATCCAAAACAATCCCATATTCAAAAGGACAATCACACACATAAAATCTATATCACCACAAACTAAAATACTAAAACTAATCAATTAAATGTATAAACAAATTAACTACAATGCATTAACTAAATAATATATAATTTCTTATCAACAATGCTCTAACTAAGTAACAAATGATGACGTAACTAACATAGAAACAAAAATGATAATCCCACAAATAATAAGCTCTTTAGTTAGAGCAACATAAATAAAACTAATAGAATTCAATCAATCTTAAACAAGCAAGAATGCCTAAATCTAATATACTAAAACTAGTAAACTAAGCACATATACAAATAAACTACAAAATAATTCATTATAAAACAAAACTAATCTAAATACCAACACCAATTAGCAAACTATATAACATGCATACTAATTAACAAAAATAATTAAACTAAATATAAAAACCAATCTAAATAAATAAATAAATGAAATATATAATAAATATAATCTAATTATTTATAGGAAGAACATTACATTGATAAATATAATCTAAACCTAATTAACTAAAAAAGAACTTTACATTATAAGATACAAACTAACTCAAAAATAATTAAAAACCTAAAACTAACAATGCATTAAGTAGAGGAAAAAAATGCATTGGTTCATATAGTCTAATTATTATCACCACATTGAACTTTGACCACTAATTATTCTAACCAATGTTTCTAATCAGTGCAAACATTATATATAGGACGTGTTGGGGAACTACTAGAGCGGCGGCAATGAGCAAAGCAAAAATGAGGTGGTGATGGGCAAAGCAAAGATGAGGTGGTGTCAAGGCATGTTGGTTCAACGCAGAGATGGAGCCAAGATGCAATGGAGGCAGTAGGATCGATGGTGGAGGGGTTACGTCAATGGTAAAGTTAGAGTGGGATTAGAGAGAAATAGTGTTGGGTAGGGCTAGGTTTGGGTTGAGGCAGAGTTGGAGTGGGTTTAGAGAGAAATAGTGTTGGGTAAAAAGAGAGAGTGTTTAAGTGTTCAAATAGGGCTCGGTAGGAGGTCAAGGGCATTTAAATTTAAAGGGATGGTGGGGGGCGCTAAAACGGCATAGTTTTAGCCCTACCTTACATGACAATTTTTGAAAAAAAAGTCATGTAAGTTTATTGTTTCACTGCGGTTTATTATGGAAACAATCCTCATAGCCTTTTTTAAATTTACACAATGGTTTCCTAAAGAATCGTCATAGAGAATTGGTCCAAAATGGCCAATTTCAAGCCTTTTTCCTCATCCACCCTGGGTTGCCAACTCGTTTGCTATGTATTCAATGGCCTATAATTGTTTTGTTGGTAATTTTATCATAAATTTAACTATATATACAAAAAGTTTGAATATAACATCTTTTAGCTTAAAACACAAACAAACTATATTAAAAAATTAAAATAAGATTTGTTAACACTAATGGCCCCTAAACTTTAAGGTCTCCCTCACTTTGGCCCTAAACTTAAAAATCACCACTTGACCCTTGAATTTTCAAAACTCCTCACTTTACCCCCTGAATTTTAAAAATTACCATTTTTCTCTTCAACTTTTAAAACTCTTTACTCTGTCTCTTAAGTTTCTGATTTTCTATTCAAATAGACGAAATTAAGTCTACGTGATTTGTACATAGGTCATCTGTAAGTAAGAATAAGATTTTATCACTCCTAATTTTTATTTCACATTTACTCTTTCACTTGATGTCTTTTTTTTTTCTTTATATCTAAACTCTCATTTGGAAAGGGTTTTACTTGCATATTTCTTCTTATTTTAATGCATAAATCATATAATAAGTCGATATTGTTTGCAAATATCTGAATTTGAATACTAAAAAAGATGAGTTACACATTAAAGATGAGGCGATATTGACGAACAATATCAAGAAGAAATGTCCATACCGACCCTTCTTAAATGAGAGTAGAGAAACAAAGTTAAAGGAGAGTACAAACAAGAAATAAAACGTGAGAGTGATAAAATCTCATTTTAACCGCATAGGTAGCCCATCTGCAAATCATATAGGCTTGATTCTGCCTATTTGAATGGAAAATTAAAAAATAAGAGAAAAAATAAGGAGTCTTGAAAGTTCAAGGGAAAAATGGTGATTTTTAAATTTTAGTGGGAAAAGTGAGGATATTTGAAAGTTCATGGGGTCAACTAGTGATTTTTAAAGTTTAGGAGGTAATGTGAAGGAAACCTTAAAGTGTAGGGGCCACTAATGTTAATAATCTTTGAAATAAAATGACATAAAATTAGTTTATAAATGCTTACTTTTTGTTTTGTTTTGTTTTGTTTTTTTTCCTTTGGTTCCTCTACACATTTCCATTCGACATCTTTGCATAGCAAGTGGGAAACATTATCGTCAAATTCATCAATCTCTTCAACTGGTGTTAACCCCTTCATGAAGGTGTCTCTACAATCTTCGTCAACTTTTTCACCATCAAGAACAACTTTTACCTTCATCATATGATTAAGGACAACTCCAAATCATTGATATTTGTTCTATAAAAATTTAGGATTACTTATGATGGCACAATAAAGGCATCGTTTTTGTATCCCAATAGCCTAAAGCCAACCACTGTGTTGTTGTCATTATCAGTCTTAACATAGTTATTGTCTTTACATTTACGCTTAAAAAGTGCTATTCACAATCCGTGATAGTCAAGTTCCTAAATATATTCAATGAAACCAAAGCAGCTCATGGTCCCATACATTGAATTCTTGTCCTTTATGGAGGAGATATGCATAGCTTTAATATGGAAAGTCACACCACTATTTTAGCGGAATGTTTTTCATCTTTTTTGCAAGTGTAGAAAGTGTAGTCATTTACAAAATATGATGTATACCGTGTAACTATCAACGATGGTCCTCCAACTAGGTTCACTAAGTCTTGTGAGAAATTTCTATCTTGTGATGCGAAGTACTTGGCAATATATATATTCTCTAATCCATTTCCCAAAAGGTTCTATTATGTTCATCTTGCAACTACTTCTCATTTCTTACTCTTTTTGGATTGATTCTTTTAATTACCTCATGTGAACCTCAATGAAATGCTTCAATTTATTAGCATTGTCAATAAGCATCTCTAATTTCAATTCCATTTTTCCACAAACTCTTTAAGTCATCGATTAACGATGCCAATTATACATCAGTATCATTCCTTGGTTGATAAGGACCTAACATCAATCGAGTCAACATCAAGAACTTCTACTTCATGTGTTTTTTTGGACATAAATTGTAGTTGACAAGTATTATAAGCCAAGTGCTATTCTTACTACTCATGTTACCATGTGGCTTCATTCTACCCATTGATAAACCAAAATGTAGATTTCTTGGTTCCTTATTTAACTCAAGATGATCGACTTTGATAGTCTTCTAGTGTGGTAAATTCGCTAGATGTCTAAGCATAACATAGTTGACCTGTTTGTGATGATGGCTTGTCAAATTCTTGACATACTCTACATTTTTGAATAAATGCCTCAATCGTGGTACCAATGGAATGTACCACAAGGCCGTTGTTGACACTCCTTTTTTACTTGACTCTTTACAAAGCAAGCAATTATTTAAGTCCTCTTAATTCTTCCTATAAAGAATACAATCATTTTCATAAGTGTGTATTTTTTATACTTCATTCTCAAAATGCTCTGCATGTTCTTAGCCTCATACGTACTAGTTAATAATTTATTACCCCTCGATAGAAGCTTTTCTATAAATTTTAAAAAATTTATGAAACTAGAATTTGATCACCCACCAAATGCCTTTAAATTCTATAATTCAACTAAAATGGAAAATTTTATGAAATTTGTACACCTACATACACAGATGTCTCGACATCATTTATCATTGTATCAAATAACTCTAGTATATGTAAAAAGTGTTCTTCCAAATTATTTACCTTGCCAACCATATTGTCATGATCACCTATATTATACTCCTTCATAATAGATTCCTTTCTTTTACTATTCGAAGTTGGATTGAAAAAAGACACTATAAAAAATCATCTTTGGTAACTACAAATAATCTCATGTCAAGATAAACGTCCTCTAACAATTTTAATTAAAAGAGATCTATGATTTCTACTTTGAACACAAAGACACCGAATTTTATCCCCTTTGGTATGAGTTTTGGCAATTTACAAAAATTCTTCCACACCATTCACAAATCATTTAATCAATCAATGTTCCCACATCCATTTCCTATCCTTTTCACAAATCCTAAATCAAAATATGCAATTCAATTATAAACAATTTCACAAATTTCATAATAATGAATCTACCCATATAAATTATGCACATCATAAATCCACAATAACTTTTACAAATTAATCATAATAAAAAAATCCACAAATTAATCATACCTACCTTATTCAAATAACTAATTATATCCACAAATCCCCAAATTAATCATACCAATAAATTTCAATATAAATTTTTATACCCATAAGTACACAACTTTAAGGCCTAATCAACAATATCAAAAACTAAAAATATGTAATTAAACATTTACAAGAAAGGAGACAGAGAGAGATGAAGACAAGGAAAACTAAGTGTAGCTTTTTAATATTCAGACTATGTTTTAGAGGGTTATGTTCATGTTCTACAACTAGTTGTCGAACTGGAGAGGAGTTAAGAGCGGAACCTTTGACAATAGTTTTTAGTAAAAACCATCATGAAAAGTAGTCAAAATAATTCCATCCATACATTATGGTTTTCTAAGAAACCATTGTGTAAGCTTAAAGCTTACATGACGGTTTTTAGAGAAATCATTGCACAAGCCTGATACAAAAACCATCATAAAGTCTTTTGTTTCCATGAATGCACTACTATGAAATGGGCCTTCCACGATGGTCTAAAACAGTCGTGGAAAAACTTTAACAACGGTTAAAAAACCATCGTAAAAACCTCTGTCATGATACCAAATTGAGTTTTCACGATGGTTTTTTACCGTTGTGAAACATCCATTTAGGGGCCAAATTTAGATTTAGGGTGTAACACCCCTTACGGACATCACAGATATCGTTACATTCATTCTTTTTACCATTACTTAAGACATACTATTTTAAATAAAAACATGATTTGGAAACATACCCCAGGATCCATATATTTAATTTTTTAATAAATTACTTAATTATAATATTCTTTAAATAGTTTATCACACCAAAACAATGAAACCATAATTTAAATAAGAATTAACACAACTTTTAAAATCTGCTTACAGACTTCAGCAGGTCAAACTTCAGACTTTGGCAGGCTGAACTTGACTGATAATCAAAACTTTAACCACCGATAGGCCGCCCGAGGCTCTGCAAAATAGGTTTTTAAAATCACTAAGATCGGCAAGCCGATACAAGTTAATCAACAAGCCGATACCAACATTGGTCGACCGACCAATAATGGTTGGTAGGTCGATTTGCTATTAAAAAAGTTTATTTAAAACAAGTCTCAATACTTCAAAGTGCAAAAGATTAATAATAATCATATAAAGTTATAGAAACATAATTCAAATCTTTAAAACTCTTTAAATAAACATACTCAGATAATAAAACATACTCAGAAAATAAAACATAGTTTATAACTTTAAATTTCTTCTTTGGCATTCTTTTGTTTTCAATATATCATTATTGGTTCATACTCCTGTCTTTGTCCTTCACCTATTCCATTATTCTCTTACCCTTATTTGCAACATGATGTATAACTAAGTAAGCCAAAAGCTTAGTAAGTACATTTTTCTATCTCACAACATAAAACATTTTATGAACTTCTTTATGCAACATCATTTCCATAATCAACATCATTATAATAGTGCACTAGGCATAGTTATATATAGAACATATCTTTCATTAATATTAACCATATTAAAACTTTGTTCATTTTATCTTTAAGGGCCCAACTGTTGCACCATTGTCATCATTATAGGCGCGCTGTCATGAGAGGAGAGGGATAGCTAATCTCAAACCAAACATGACTTCATAACATAAACATAACATAAACATGGGTGTTCAACACTTATTTAGGTGTTATATGTACATACATACATATATATATATACTTTTGTGCCTTTGAATACGTCATCATCAAAGCATGCATAACTTTTGTACATCAAACTTTCATAATAATATATCAAATAAAACCATCATAGAATCATCATAAGAATCATCATGAACATAAATTTCAAACTTTTCACAAACCACATCATGTTGTAGGTAAGAATATACTTACCTGTTTAGCTTACTAGACCTTAATTGAAGATGACGTTGTCGCAGTCTTAATGTGTTCACTCCTTGGTGTGTTTCATGTCATACATTCATTTAAAATAAAATTAATATTTATTTCCAGTCAAAGAATCATCCCATACCATAATAAATATACACCTCCAATTCAAGAAATACTTGAACACAAATATATTTTACCAACTTATAAGAACTCATGCAAAAACTGCAATACTAATACCTGCCTGACCTTTATGTATTCATAATTCAATAACTTAGAAATCATACACAATTAAAGCATGAGACTCTAGAGGAAAAAGCTAACACATAAGCATAATATCATGATTTTTTTGTTGGTCATATAAATTCCATTGGTAACTAAAACAAGTCACACAACACACAACACAAAATCTACCAGTAATAACAAAATAATGAGCAGTCCTTACTTACATTCATATAATAAATTATCTATATCCTAAAATAATTTCATAAAAATACTACATATAATAGACACCTAAAACTACAATATAGTAAAAAATTACCTTTAAATAAATTCAAAACAGCCCAAAATGTGCATTGGAATGTAGGGACAAAAATAACTTCCAACATATTATGCAGTGAGTTATATACAATCATTATTTCCAAACAATTAAAATAAAATTATTTAGACTCCAAAATTTTTATGACAACCTATTAACATGCAAATACACTACACAAAAAGTCTCATCATCAAATAAATTCGTTTATTCTTACAAAAATGTCACATAATAAGAAGTCCAAAAATTGACTGATAGAACAGCCATAGAACCTAATCTTAAAGAAAATTCAATAACGCATAAAATATTCATCATATCATCATGAGACTTTCAAGTTCAGCACTTAATATATACAAGAATATATTTGCCAAATTTTGTGCAAAATATCATTCATTTGCCCTATAAACAAAAACTACATTTTTGTGTGACATAACCAATCCGCAATAGTTTATTATGAGTAGTAGAGAGAAGAAAATTCATATCTTGGTGTAAAAAAATCCAAATAATGTGAAATTTTGAGGGATAACACACGACACATACATGAATAACATATTAAAATTTCAAACCAAATAGAGATTCCTAGGAAAAAATACAGCAGTCAGATTAAAGGTGGAAAAATTACATTTTAGAAATAAACTGAGAACGAATTCTTACCTCAAAACAATTCTTCTCAAATTTCATTTGAATTCGCCCAAGAGAAACAATATTTCATTCAAATATTTGCAGGAGAATTGAGGGAGAGAAGGAGCAAAAAACGTGATGAAAAGGGAGAGAAAATGTCTGAGATAATTTAGAGAGAGAGAGAGGGAGAGAAAGAGCGTGTGATAGAGAGAGTGAAATTAACGTGAATGAAAATAATGCAAGGGGGTCAATATTCTCTATTATGTCAGAATTTTTCTTGACTAAAATTGAGACAAATCACGTAGGGAATGGAGTAGATTAGAGAAGTCAACTGATTTAGCTCGACTTACCATATTTTAACTTTCAAAATAGGAAACCATATCAAATAATTCAATCATCTATAAAATTCAAGTTATTCCATCACATAAAATAAGGAAATAGACCAAAATAAAGCTAAGTATTTAGCTTATCTCATCCAATCATAATAATTATTGATATCACAAATTTGGGAGTTTGTCTGCTGATGGCTCATCAGCAGTCTTTGGCCTGCCGACTGCTTAGTCTAGCCTGCCGAAGTTGTGGGATTCGACGTGTCAATGAATCCCATCAGCATGCTACCCAAAAAGAATAATTCGGCTTGTCGAATTTGAAACTTTGGCCTACCAAAATGCCACATACAACACTACACACAAACAATCATTCAATATCTACCTTGTGTACATCATAAATGACATGAACACATTGAGCAAATCAATTCTACGTGACTGTCACCTATCACAACATTTAAAATAAAATAGTTAGTAACATTTTATAATGAGGAGAAATACATAACATCGTTACTTATCTAACAATATCCATTACATAAAAATTGGTGGGTGTTACATAGAGGCCCTCTATCATGATGGTTCTCACAAAAAAAAAAACATCGCGAAAATATATCCTTACACAATGGTTTTTTAGAAAACCATCGTAGAAGATATACTCGTGGAAGATATACTTTACATGATGGTTTTTCATAAAAATTATTGTGGAAAATTGACATACATAAACCCTACCCAATGATTTTTTTATTGAAACCATTAGGTAAGGTTATGTTTCCACAACAATTGTTGTTAAAAACCGTCAAAGAAAATTATTCGTGAGTAAAAAACAAGACTAAATTTTTGATTTCCTGTGGGATGCCTAGTCCCATGTTTATCCATTACTACAAGGCCCAAATTCAAAAAAAAAAAAAAAAGATGTATATTGAAATTATAAAGTCTTTGCAAAATCATATACCTTGAACTATTTTACATAATCATTTATCTGCTATCTCTAGCTAAATTTTACATACTTTTTTATAAATTATACCCAATCAATTCTAACTTTATTTATATTCATATGTACATAAAAATCCTTTTTTGTTAGGGCTTGTTTAACATTATTAATTATATCCTGCATGAAATGTGGAATAAATAACCACATTTTTCATTTCCTTGTTGTCTTGGATGCTTATATTTGGAATATAGTGTTCTGTTTGGTCGCAATGTTACATCGTTGCCCGCTTGAAGTTTTCAATCATTAAGTGCCTTAGCAATGTATCATGATTAAAATGAATTAATAAACACAATCATGTAAAACCTAACATAGTTAATTTTATAACAAAAATTCATACTTACAACCTTGTGAGTGATACGAAATCATCACGTAGTGGGTATCTAAGGGGTTTAGACCTAAATATTTGGTCCTCCCATATTGAAATATCTAATGTTCTCTAGCATTGTATGATACGAAGAATAATTTTCCCTTTGGTGCTTGAGCTAATAGATGGAGGAGTGATGTGGCGTGCTCTCTAACATCACTCTATGGGTCTCTTGCAATACTTGAAACTGTAAGGCCCAATTAAGTCACAATTAGCTAGAATAAGCATCTTGCATATTTATGCATTTAATGAACATACGTTTTTAAAGTTCAAGCATATAGAAAGCATATCTTATGTGCATGATTACTCATTATTTATAACATTGAATCATGTACAAATGTGCTTATATTAAATAAATATGATATTGAATTATTAATATATGATCTAACATGTTTTTCAAAAGTTCTAATTGCAGTGAAAAGCTTAGTTTCTTAGTAAGAAAGATTAGTACGCTAAATGGTTACGAATTGATTAAAAAGTGTATTTCCATTTTGAATCTATTCTAAACTAATTGTTTTTCCTATTTATACCTTTACAATAGCTAGATTTTGTTAGAATTGAAAGTATGCAAAATGGTAGAATTTGATTAGTCGGTTAACTAGGTTATAAAAATTTATGTTGCACTTATTTGTACTTGATTTTAATTGGGTAACTATTATCTAAATTATTTTTTTACTTAGCATTCCACATGTTAAACCCTTGAAAAAGATGGCAAAAGCTCCCAAGCAACCTTCTCCTTCAACCCACCTCCTTGTGACTAAGTCAAATGAACTTGAAAACTTTATTTTTGCTTCTTATCTTTCCTAGTAGCCCCAATTTTTAACAGGCCTTTCCGTACTTCTTTCTCAACAATTTCTACACCATAAATCTCACAAAAAGTTAAACAAGACTATAGAAATTTAGGTTACATAAATCAGGCCAAGTTCTCACCATTTTGAGCTTGAAATCAAGTGTTTTGACCTCCAATAAAGCCCTAACTTCAAGCCTTATAAGGTAACATTTATAGTTATGTTTCTTATAATGAAATGAAGTTATTTTCTATTGTATAAAACTATAGATGTGGAAAAAGTAAGCTAGGACATATTTGAGCTCGAACTAAGCTAGTTAAGTTAATTTCTTTGTAAAATTGATAATCTCATAGAATTTGATTATTTCCTTTATTTCCATTGATCCTAAGTGTTTGTTAAGTGATTTTGAATGTTTATAAATAGGTGGGAATTAGTTAAAATATTATTTCTGAATTTATGGAAAGAAAATGCAAAACTAGATTAAAGTGGAAAATCAAATTTGTACAATGTTGGATTCTCACATATTAGGTTGTTTTTATAAGATTATACACTTCCCTTAATGATATTTAATATTTAGAAATGTTATTTATTTATTGCAGTCCTGATTTTGGCTAGAAAGAGATAAAATTGTTATATGTTTGGCATAATATAATTTGTAGCAGGAATGAGCTGAAATGCATGTTTGTTGAGATGATTGAACAGTTAATCTCCATGTTTAGTAGTGTAGCTTGTTCTTTGGCTATAAATGTGCATTTTGACGTTGTTATACTCGACCTATTTTGTGTCTGGTTCAATACAAAACCCTTAATATGAATGTATAACCTAGATCAATGTAATACCCATTATTTTCTTCTACAGGCACCTATGTTAATTTCACATTAGAATGTGATATTTTAAATGCTATTATTATTTAAGTAAATTAACTTTTTGTTTAGTAATTTCATAGGTGACAACCACGACGGATCAATGTGTTCAGGTTGTTCATGTAAAAAAAGACGATAAGCTTAAAGTATGTATTTTTTTTAAAGAATTTCAATTTGCTCTAGATTTATAATCTTTATAATACTCTAAAGTGCTACCTGCCTTAGAGTTACATTCTTGACAATGACATAAATTTTATTGCATATTTTCTTATTTTTATAACATTTATGATGTCATGGTAATTACATGTGTAATATTTTTTTTGTTATGGTGTTAAGAAACTTGATAATATAAAGTGTCAAAAAACGAATATGTAAATAAATATTTTTTGGGGTCATAGGTGCAAACATTATTACTGTGTATAAAAAATTATGTATTATAGCTATATTGTATTACGATATTCATATTGTATTATAATTTATATAATGTTTGTATTATTATTTATATTATATTATATTATATATACTCTATGTAAACGGTAAACATGGAATCAAACGAAAAAAAGAAACATAATTAGATTAGGATTACACTCATTTTTTTTAAAGAGAAACCTGGTTATATTAGGATTACACTCATTTAAAAATGGGGAAACCTAAATGGATTAGGATTAGGGCTTTCTACACTTATCTAATCTCTTCTCTTTCGTAAACTTATAAATATTTCTTTAAGCCGCTAAAGTTTTCATTCCCTTAATCTCCAACAAAAGAAAATTCTCTCCCTTATCCCCTCTCAAATTCACATTCATAAGCCTTCATCATCTCTCTAATCCTCAAAACCAAGTATTCATTACTTTGATTTTCTTTTAAGCCAAGGTAAAAGGAATCTTGTTTGGAGATTTTGTGTGCAAGTCTTCATATTTGTTGAAGAAAACATAAGAATTTAAGGTAGGGTTTAAAGATTTTTCTGGTTTTGAATTTTATGATTGATATGTATTGTTTTGTGACAAACTTTGTTAGAAAATTATTCTTTTATGATGTGAATGTGTATGTATGTATGTATGTTTGTATGAAAAATAATTTTTTTTCTTTACTACTTTAATTATAACAATGTTATTTTATGGTTGAAAGCATTTATGTTCATATGATATCATGAAATTTCATAAAAATAAGGTTTTGTTATTGGAGTGTGATATGAGAATTTTAGGATTTTTGGTTGGTCGATAAGGTTGTTAGTAACGTTTTGAAATCAAATGATTTTATTTTATTGTGATTTTTGGACATGATGTGTATATATATGTTAGGAATGTCTGAGATTTTTTATAAATTTTCATTCAAAATATTTTTAGGATTATGAGTTTTAAATCAAACACTACTCACGAAATTATATTTATTGGCAGATTTGTATTTGTGTTTTATAGAGTCTGTTTATGAGACAAAAAATATCTTTTGATTGTATAAAAAAATTACGAGTCATTACTTGTAAAGTTTCAGTTTCATATCCTTATTATGTTTTAAGATAAAATGCGTTGATTGCCAAATACTCAATGGTTATAAATATCTGCCTGATATACTCTATATAATTTGTAAGATAATAAATCAAACTTTTCAATATGTTTTACATGCTTTATTATTTTTGTAGCATTTATGTCACATAAAAATTTCAAAAGCATATCATACATATTTGATTTTATAAAAATGTTTAAATGAAACATGTTTGCTGTAAAGCATGTCTAATGTTAATATTAACTCTGAATTCAAACATATGTTTTGAATTACTATGAATTTATTCGGAGCTAAATTTTTTATATATTATTATGTTATCTATCTATTATGTGTAATAATTTTTATAAATTATTTTAAGGCATAAATAATTTAATATATAATTTTTAATGAGGACTACTTACTACAAAGGCTTTACTGGCGAATTTTGTAGTACTGATTATATGATTTATTTTAATTATCAAATGAAATTTTTATGATGAAAGAAAAATTTAACGTTATATATATGTGTCAACTTTATTCCTGCAAATTTTCACGATCTAATTAAATATGAATTGAAAAATATAGGGTTATGAATCCGTTAAGGTCAGTCAGTTTTTATGATTGGTAGATTTACTTGAATGTTTTGAAAATTTGAAAAAGGTATTTTGGATTAATATTTTTAAGAGAAAAAAATTTGATGATGTTTATATATGTTAGCTATGTTATAGAATAATTTTTTCACTTAATTCATGCTTATTAGTTCAGATTAATTTTTCTAAGTGATTGAAGGTCAAGTTTTCTGTCTTTATGCTTCTGGATTTTAAGTGTATGTTTGTGACTAAAAGATGCTTTGTTTTGTTAATAATGATTTATGGTGATGTAATATAGTGTTAAATGATATCATGAACATAAATATTAATTTCACGTATTATATGAATGATTGACATAAACACTTCAAAAGGCAAGCACACCGAGAACCACAGTGATGTCACGTAATTTAAGGCTTAGAAAGCAAGCAAGTCAAGTAAGTATATTTTCACCTGCAACATGGTAAACGTTTACGTAAAAGTTTTGAGAATATGTTTTATGATAATTTTTAAGTTTGTTTTTACATATTGTCTTCTCATAAAAGCTCTTGTTGCAACAGGAAAGTTTAATAGATGTTTCAATGACGAGGTATGTTAAAGATATATTCATATACGCATCACTTAATTAAGCATTGCACACCTTATGCTTATATTTATGATGTCTTGCAAGGTTTGAACTTGTCATGTTTCGTTTGGGACTAGCTACCCCACTCTTTTCATGACGACGCGCCTATGATATTCATGATGCAATGCTTGGGCCCCTCTAGATTAAATGAATAATGTTTAATGTGGAAGTTTACATGAATAGATATGTTTGTTGGAAAAATAGTATGCAGTTGAATTTTAAAATTTATATCAGAGTATTTTCCAAAACACAAGTTTGACATGCTAAATGCATAAATTAACCAGATCTTACTAGCCTTTGAATGCTGAAGAACTCCTATAATCTGTGAAGAAAAGTAACGTTCCAGAAGGACCTCAACCAATTGGCCTTCTTTACTATTTTCTATCTACGATCGGAGTGAGTGTAGGCTCACATGTATAGCTCTTCCACTAGGTAACTCTCCTTCCAACCAATTGAGAGAACCCAAAGCTAGTGTTTGTGATTTGTAAACAAGAGCTCTCAGGGAGTTTCAAAATCTCACCAGCAGAGTTTCACTCTTAATCACTCAATTGATCTAAATAATAGTGAGACTCACTCCCTTTTATAGTGGCTGGGTCCAGGAGTCAGTCCTTATCAGATAATGCCTCAAAATTTGAGTCAGAATCAAATTTGGATCAATATCTGATGAAATCTACGTGAAAACATGTAATCTTTTTATCACACAGTCAGCATGTCGATCTGCCTAATCGGCATGCCAAACTGGCCCTATCGGCAAGCCGAACTGTCGATAAAAAATCTCAGCGAATCTTTTATTTTTCACCTGAGATGCTATAGGATAAAGTCTCAGTTTTAATTCAAATAACCCAATAGAAAAGTTATCTAATTGAAACAACTTTATCTAGATAATCTCTAGGAAAATAAATGAATTCCTAATAGTTGTACAAGTTTATCTTGATTTAATTTATCCAAAATTAAATCAATTGATAAACAGACAAGAATTATCCGATCCCAATAATTCAACAAGTTTATCTTGAATTTATTTTGCCACAAAATTAATTCAACCAATAAACAGACATGAATTATTTGATTTTTTTGAATTTCAACAAATCTAATAAATCTGACATAAGTCACCAATTATTAGAAAAGCACGTCGTATCGTTATAGGATTTTGTGAGCTAGCAAAGGGGACTTGATGGACCTATATAGTTCAAGCTCCTAATAATTATGAAACCCAATATCCCAAATATAGATTTCATAATTATCAACTCCAACGCTACTCTACCAAAAGCTTAGAGCTGCATTCTCGAACTACGTAGAATTACAAAGCCCGTGTAGCTAAGTCTCCATGACATATCATAGTGTATCGTATCCCCATAGGATTATCCATAATCGGCTTAAGGACAAGTTCTGTCTTACCTTCTCAATTATTTTTATCTTACTTTCCATTATCTCACCATCGAAAAACTTATTATCCAAAGACAGTATACCATTCGGTTACACCTATGTATCCAAATGGTTGAGCGCTCCAATTTTTCAATTATAGGATAATGTATATAAGAGGATATCACTACTCCTAAAGAGGAGCAATGCATATAAGAGGATATCACTACACTATTAAGAGTCATACCTCTAACGTACCGGCATGTATACCACTATTAAAATATGGGTGTCACCCTTTGATACATCAAAAGGCACAAGTCAAGGCAACGAGCCCACTATTTATCTCAGGATTAAGATACAATACAAATGATTGTAAAGTGAATCGATTCACCAAGACAAAATTATTAATCCAAATCAATCCACTTTATGTCTCGATTCAACACATTGTCACCTATGACAATGTACCAGTGTTTCTATTCACGGAGTCTACCTCCGATGGTCAAGACAAACCATCTCCCAATAGAGATATAGACAACATAACAATCTTTACATGAATAAAGTTTCTGACTTTATTCCCTCGATTATGGATCTTATGATTTAGACCGTCACATTAAGAATTGTGTCTTCCGCATAATCTGTCCATCATATGCTCAATTCTTAAAGGTTTAGACTAACAGTCTCAGACTATTGTTTGCTTAACATATATTCAACAAATATGAATGTAAAGAGGACAAGATTTGATATATATAAATAATAAATGAATTCCTTATTGATAAAAATGTCTCCAAAAATATATTATATTTTTACTCCTTAGGACATACACGTCTAACAATATTCTATATAAATATGTTCTTCATGCACTGCTATGGTTATGATTACAATGTTATGTAATGATTTTTAAAACTGTTTTATTTTGTGATACAGGAATGTATACTTACTAAACTTATGCTTACTTAGTTTATATAATATTACAGATAAAGATAAGATGCAGTTGACTAGGATGGAGGACAAGGATGGGCATGTGTGCAAGGAGTGTTGGATTGGAAATGGAGTGATGTCATGAAAGGAATTTAACTTAAACAAAATTTAATATATTATGTTCCGCATTGTTATTTGTTTGAGACTTAGTTCTATCTATGATATGTTCTTTTGAACTTATCTTTTGTTGAATGTATTTTGTACCTTAGGTTTTTAGTTTCTTAGGTTATTTATCAAAGAATGCACTATATAGTTCATCTCTTCATAAGTAGTCTTAATTAGTTGTTTAATTAAAAGTTAGGAATGCTTATGTTATATGTGTGAGTTTATATTTGTTAAACATTTATTTTTGTAAAATAACTTTTCTATAGGTGGTCAGTTAGTTGAATGTCTTAAATGTTCTATCAGGTTAACCAAGGAGGAAAAGTTAAATCTGGTAAGTAGGTTTTTAAAAAAAATGGATGTAATTCTTGGGATATTTCTCTGAGTGTTGTTGATTGCTTTAAACTTTTTATTGGTAATTATTAAGTTTAATGATAAAAGCAACATGTTCTATGATGCATGTAAGGGGGTGTTACAAATATGGTATCAGAGCAGTTTTTGTTTCCAATGCACATCGCTACACGTCAGTTTCAAGTCCTTCGAGTAAGTATAAGATTCTTTTATTTTAGTATATTATCTTACAATAGATTTGTTATGATTATAACCAGACTACTTAGGAGTCTATAAAACCTAAACTTTTGTTGTTCAGAGCAAGAAGCAATCTCTACCTCCTTATTTACGTGTAATGGAGAAGTTGATAATCAAAAAGTTTGATGACAAGAGGTTAATTATGTGATTATGTTATTTTTTAAAGAGAAAGTTATGAAAGAGTTGACGAATGATATGTAACTCAAGAGAAGTATAATGATAGCTACGTATTTTTACTAAACAAGTTTGAAAATTATACAAGGTCAATAAAAGGATTTTGCAAGGTCACATATGAGATTCCTATAGTAATTTTTTTTAAGTGAAGGATATTTAGTAAATGTGCATGTTATCAACGGGATTGATCATATGAATATTTGAGACTTAGCGCTGATTAATTTTGGGAGAAAATTATTTATGATAATATTTTAGTGGTCTATAACATGATATGATAGAGGTCACGCATAGTAGTTCTTTTTATGGACGACCTTTAAATTAGTAGAGACTTTAATGGAGTATTCTAGAATTATTAATGCAGAAGATTGGAGATTAAGTATGGGATTTTTATTTTCTTTTAGAGGATAATGGTTGAGTAAATTATAAAACGAGGTGATAGAGTGAGCTTAAAATTTATATGGTGATACACGATATTTCAAAAGCAACGTCTATTAGTCTGTTATGAGTTTTGAAGAAAAGAGAATAAAGTTTCAAGTATACTGTACTTTCAATATTATAAACAAGATTGGCTATTTAGTGAATAAGGGGATATGCTAGTAGATTTATCAGAGCGCAAGATGTTTTTATATATCTTGTAGTTAAATCTGAATATTTTAGAAACATTTATATATTTTGGAGTAAAGAGTTCCTAGAGTACAATTCTCTTTAGGCATGTGTTAGTGACAAGTTTACATACATGAAATGTGAGATATAAAGAAAAAAGAGAGAATTATTGCTGCATTTAGATCTATAATTCTATAAATGATGATAAACAGAGAGGCAAGAAGAGAATTCAAACATTGAATATGGTATTATAAGTTGGATGTATGATGATTCTAATTGACATGATTTTTAAAGAAATTTTCATGTAAAAAAAAAGAATGTTAAAAAAAGATTAGAAATTTCTCTACATATTCATTAGTGCACATATCTTAAGCATAAAACCCTTAGAAGGAGGGAAGGATGTGAAACCCTAAATTTTTACACAACATTTTTCATGTTCATATGCTAAGAAAGTACATATTGGATCCATGTTCTTTTGCCCAAAAAGAAAGAACAAGAAGTTTGAGGGAATATAATTTATAGGGATAAACTGACTATGTCTTTGGTTAAAGAGGAAGATATTAGGGAATAAAGACATTTCTCTAGTCACAGAGTTATTGGCAAATCAAAAGATTAAAGAAGCTGCATGGAAAAGAGATAAGAGATTAGGACCAAGACTTTGAGAAATAAGGAAATCGCATTATTTAAAGTCTTATGGCGTAAACACAAAGAAGAGGAGGCTATATGAAGCCTACTATGTATAGTTATTTTAAGTTTCAAGGACGAAATTCTTATAGGACGGGGAGAGTTGTAACACCCGTCATTTTCTTCTACAGACACTTATATTAATTTAACGTTAGAATATGATATTTTAGATGCTATTATTATTTATGTTAAGTAAATTAACCTTTTGCGTAGTAAAGTCACAGGTGATGGCCATGAGGGATCAATGTGCTCTAGTTGTTCATGTCAAAAATGATGATAAGCTTAAAGTATTTATTGTTTTTTTTAAAGAATTTCAACTTGCTCTAAATTTATAATCTTTATAATACTCTAAAGTTATATATGCCCTAGAGTTATATTCTTGAAAATGACATAAATTTTATTGAATATTTTCTTATTTTTATAACATTTATGATGTTATGATAATTAAATGTGTAACATTTTTTTATTATGGTATTAAGAAACTCAACAATATAAAGTGTCCAAAAAAATAATGCATAAATTAATATTTTTTGGAGTCATGGGTGCAAACATTACTGTTGTGTATAAATAATTATGTATTATAATTATATTATATTATATTATTTATAACCGCTTATACATTTATATAATTATTTATATTGTATTATATTATATTATATATATACTCTAATGTAAACGGCAAGCGTGGAATCGAATGGAAAAAAAAAAGAAAAAAAGAAACCTAATTAGATTAGGATTACACTTATTTTTTTTTTAAAAAAAAAGAGGAAACCTAATTAGATTAGAATTGGGTTTTTAACACTCATCTAATCTCCTCTCTCTCATAAACCTATAAATATACCATTAAGTCCCCAAAGTCACTAGTACAAAATGTAGATTCCACGACGGTTTATAACCGTCGTGGAAAAATTTCACGACGGTTAAAAAACTGTCGTGGAAACTTCAGTCGTGGAAGAAGACCGAGTTTTCATGATAGTTTTTTACCGTCGTGTAATAGAATAATTGACGCGCGAGATCGGTGGTAGTGCTAATTTTCCACGACGGTTTTTTGTGAAAACCGTCGTGGAAGGCAAAGCTTCCACGATGGTTTTTCACTAAAACCGTCGTGGAAGAGTCCAAAACCGTCATGGAAGTTGAGGCTTCCATGACGGTTTTTCACCAGAACCGTCGTAGAAGTCTAAGCTTCCACAACGGTTTTCTACAAAAATTGTCGTAGAAGCTCGGCCTTCCACGAAAGTTTTTGATCGAAACCGTCGTGAAAGGCAGAGCTTCCACGACGATTTTGGTCAAAAACCATTGTGGAAGGCCGAGCTTCCACGATAGTTTTGGTCAAAAACTGTCGTGGAAGCTCGGCCTTCCACGACAGTTTTGGTGAAAAACCGTCGTGGAAGGCTAAGCTTCCATGATGATTTTTGACCAAAACCATCGTGGAAATTTGGTATTTTTGAAAAAAAAAATTCTCCCATAATATTTCAATTTCCTATTGGATGGCCAGTCCCGTGTGTTATCCATAACATCAAGGCCTAATTACATACAATAATTGCTGTATATTAAAAATTGCATTGCATTTACAAGATAATTTTACATTTGAGCTATTTTGAGCACTTTGTTAATCTACTATGATGTGTACCTATCTAAAAAGCACAAACCTATTTACAAATTGTACCCACTCTAATCTAACTTCATGTATATCTGTATGTATATAAAAATCTTTTTTTCCTAAGGCTTGTATACCACTTGTAATTATATCCCGCATGAAACGTAGAATAAAAAAACCACATTCTATGTTTCCTTGTTGTCTTGGACACTTATGTTTAGAATATAACGTTTCGTTCGGTCGGTTTATGACGCTAGTTCCCGCTTGAAGCTTCCAATTATTAAGCGCCCTAATAATGTATCATGTTTAAATAATAAATAAATTAATAGAGGATACAATTATGTGAGACTAAAAACAATTAATTTTGTAAGACAATATTAATACTTACAATCTTGTAACTCATAAGAAATCCTCACGTGGTGGGTGTCCGAGGGGGTCAAATGAATATATTTGGTCCTCCTATGGCGAAATAAGTCCTAACATCCAATGTTCTCCAACGTTGTATTGTGGGAAGAATAATTTTCCCCTCGGTGCTTCAGCTAATAGGTGGAGGAGTGATGTGGCACGCTCTCTATGATCACTCTGCAGGTCTCTTGCAGCACTTGAAACAAATGGCAGGAGATATGAAGTCGAAATTTTGTGCCATGCCTTGAAGTTCACAATATTTTGTCAAGAAACTAAAATAAAAAATATTATAGCAATTTTTGTTAAAACACCTTACAACTCTACATATATATTTAAAATACTGAAACAAGACTAGAGTTATCACTTGAAGTATACGAGGATATAGTTTGCCTCGATTTCTTTGAAGTTGATGAAGTCGTAAACGTCTTCATACCCCACATAGATAGGGAAATCATTACTAGTGACATTTACTAGTATCGGGCACTAAATTGTTGACCCATCGCGCATGAAAGAATGTGGGTATAGAGCTAACTGCATAAATTCTTGAGGTACTGAAGCAAAGTTAAATGCACGCAGGTGCTCATTAGCAACGGTTTGTCCTTGGCGTTGTTGAACCTCAGGTTGTGATTCTCTTACTTTTAGAGAGCTTTTCTTTTTTTGTCGTTTCTTTTTTTGCCGTTTCTTTCCACTTAGATGACTTCAACTAATCTCTTTGGCCATGCGACAAAGCTTTCTGCTGCTTCACCCATAGTTGTTGCTTCAAGTGTTGGAACAGGCAATTCAGCTGTTCTAACTCTGATGGTAGTGATGCTAACACGCATGTTCTCTTCCTCTAATAGTCGTCCATGAACTGTATCAGTTGGAAGGCTCTCCATCCATACCTTCCCAAGCGCAACAAGTGTACACCCACTATTAACTCTATCCTCAACGAAGAGCCTACATTGTTCGGGCCCTTGATGAGGAGGTGACAATTGGACTTCTGGAGCTTCTGGAGCTTTTGGATCTTCTGCAGCTTTTGTAGCATCTGCTACAGTATTGGGAGGGTTACAACTAGCTTTGAAGCTGTTGCGTTGTGAGATGCTATCATTCGTCAACTTAGCACGTCCTTGGGAAATGAGCTCAGTCACAAGACTTTAGAGTTTTGCAATCTCCATCTGCATCTTCGACATTTGAGAATTCAATTTTGACGATCCTAGTTAGAGGTCGAAGTATTGAGACTGTTTTACAAACTTTGATTGACCGCAAACACGTCCTGAATGTTTCGGTTTCCCTAGCGCCCTTGTCAAAATGTCATCATTACTGACCGATTGGAAGCTCCCTTGACTTTGTTACGTTGTGTATTCATCCTGTATAAGAACAATACAACCATGTTATTCAAGCAATCCTTCATCCACCCGTAGTAAAATACAAATCATTTGTTTGTGTTCAGTAGACTTACAATCAAGTTGAAAATCTCTACTACTTTTGGATTTTTAAACTGGCCATCGGGACCTTGATGTGATTTTACCCACAACTCCTCCCGTGTTGGTTGCACGCCTGTCTTTGCAAACTGTGTTATGCTATGTTAGTAACATAGTAATGTAGCAAATTGATATATGTAGTTTGAGTTAATTAATAACGTACCATGGATTGGTCGAACTCTCTATATCCCACTCGGCCAACCATAGAGCAATATTCATTTTCTGCTCTTATTTTCCTTGCATTTGATGATAGCAGTTGGAAATCACTAGAACGTCGATACCTCACAAAAGCTTCTCAATCTTCATCGTTTATGAAGGAGTAGTAGTGTGCTATCGTAGAAGGTCGTTTATATATATTTACATCCTCCTCCGGAATGGAAAGGTATGGCTGTACGAAGGTAACGTAGAGGTCAGATCTGAACCCCTTTGCTAATTTGCCGCAAACCTTTAAAGTCCTTTTCCTATACCAATTCTCAACTATGAAAGCTTCGTATATCTCTCTCCAAATCACATCTTTTACTTTATCTAAATCCTTAGACCTCCAATATTTTTTCCATATTGGAACATGCTCTCGACTAAGGACTCTGATCCAACTGCTTAATTCATGACCGGGTGCACCTTTCGGTTGGCCTTTTGAATCAAAATTCACTTCAATTCTTAAACCGTTCTTTCTCATCCGATGAATTTTTTTCATTAATGTTGACCTTCGGTCAAAGTCCACTTTTGGATTAAAATTGGTTCGCCTTCGTGGCTTACTGCGATTGTTTCCCTTGCTATATTGTGTTGCAGATGAAGTGTAGCCTTCGTACTCCTTCTCGTACTTGTCACTATCAAATTCGCAAGACATTGTACCTATGCAATGTATTCAAAAACTAACATATACATACTAATATTAATCACAAACTACACATATTCACATATTAATATCATGACTTGCACAATTTCACATGATTTTCCTCTAATAGACATATTGACATATTCACCACGAATTGCACAACTTTCCATCTTCACATATTCAGAAGCTTATATATTGACATAATTTCACGTAATCAAATCTTAACATATTCACATTGCAAAATTTCAACGACACTTTTCACATATTCATATAATTTCACATAATTACAAATATTTAGAAGTTTACACATATTTACATTACATATATAATTTCACAAATTGTACATATTCACATAATTTCACATGTTCAATATACTGACATATTCACCACAAATTGCACAATTAATTGTCAGCTTCACATATGCACAATTTCTTCGAATGACATAATTCTACGTAATCAAATATTGACATAATAACATTTCTAATTGATTACACAATGAGGGGGGCGGGCGGAGCTGGGCTGGGGACGGGTGGGGCTGGACAGAGGCGAAGGGGGGCAGGGGGAGCTGGGGGGAGGTGAGAGGGGGGCTGGGGAGCTCGGGGGGGCTAGGGGAGGTGAGGGTAGGCTGGGGGAGGTGAGGGGGGGCGGGGGGAGGGCGGATTGGGGCAGGGGAGCTGGGGGAGGCGAGGGGGGGAGGGGGAGAGAGAGAGAGGGAGGGGGAAGAGGAGAGAGAGAGAGGAGGAACTTACTGGAGGTGGGGCGGCGCCGTGGAGATGGTGGCGGCGGAGGGAGTTCTTAATAGGTGTGGGTGTTTTTAGAGAGAGAGAGAAAGAGGGATTTGAGATAGAGAGTGAGGAATGGGTTTTTAGAGAGAGAGAGAGAGGGATTTGAGATAGAGAGTGAGGAGGAATGGGCGCGCAATATAAATGGATGTGGGTGGCGCAGATTTCAAAAATTTGAAAATTGGAGGAAGCTACCACGACGGTTTCTACCAGAAACCATCGTGTAAGGTTACCTACCACGACGATTTCTGAGAAACCGTCGTGGTAGCTCTCTTTTTTTAACTCTATGAGTAGTTTGTATTTTTGTGCAATTTGTCTTGCAGAAAAAAAAAATTTGTAATACGTATTGACGAACGAATGAAAAAAAAGGTTAAAAGATGAGCATCAATAATTTGTATATATGTCAATTTACGTGTAACATTTTTGTGCAATTTAATTACTATATTTTTCAATATAATGGCAATTTCTGTATATTGATCATCTATAGTTAAATTTCTAGTAAAGATGGAGATAAAGTATATATTCTGGGCCATTGGATGCTTAACACACAGGCTGGCCACGTTGGGCAGCAAAAATAAAATGTATGGAAAAAGGTTTTTAGACATTTTTTCCACGACGGTTTCTGCAGAGAAACTGTCGTGGAATATTATCTACGATGACGGTTTCTTTCATAAGGCATTGTGGTAGATCTACCACGACGAAATCTTGAGGAAACCGTCGTGGTATTGAGACCATGCAATTTATTGCAGAAATATAGCTACCACGATGGTTTCAAGAAGAAACCGTTGTGGTATCTTCTGCTACGACCAAATCGTTGTGGTAGAAGAGCTACCACGACTTTTTCCACTTCAAACCATCGTGGTAGCTAGAGCTACCACGATGGTTTCCTCTTGAAACTGTCGTGGTAGCTCCTCTACCACGATGGTTTCTTTCATAAACCGTCGTGGAAAAAATGTCTAACAACCTTTTTCCATACATTTTATTTTTGCTGCCCAGGGTGGCCAGTCCATGTGTTAATTAAGCATCCAATGGCCCAGAATATATACTTTATCTCTATTTTTACTAGAAATTTAACTATAGATGATCAATATATAGAAATTGCCATAATATTGAAAAATGTTACACGTAATTAAATTGACATATATACAAATTATTGACGCTCATCTTTTAACCTTTTTTTTCATTGGTTCATCAATACGTATCCATTCCACTTCTTCACGAAGCAAGTGCAAAACATCATCTTCAAAATTATCTATCTCATCAACCAAGGGCAATCCCTTTGTGAATGAAGAGATGTCCGCGCAATCTTCATCAACTCCTTCACCATAGATAACTATTCTTGGCTTTGTCGGGACGACAAGAGACAACTCCATGTCTTGGGGATCAGTAGTGTAAGAAGCTTGGATTGCTTGTGATGCCATAATGAATGGATCATTCATGTATCCCAATCTTCTAAAGTCAACCACTGTGATGCCGTCATAGTCGTTCTTAACATAGTTATTGTCGGCCCACTTGCACTTGAAAAGTGCTACGTGTAACCCCCCATAATCAAGTTCGCAAATATCTTCAATGAAACCAAAGTAGTTCATGGTTCCATATACCGGATTCTTGTCCTTGGTGAAGGCAATATGCATAGCCTTTGCATTGAGAGTGACACCGCTATTTTCCACCGGATGCTTTTCATCCCTTGCGCGAGTGTAGAAAGTGTAACCATTTATGGAATATGACGTATACCTTGTAGCTACCGATGACGGACCTCTAGCTAGGTTCTTCAACTCCTGTGACATGCCTCCATCTTGTGATGTGCACCACTTGCCATAGATGCATGCTCTAATCCACAACCGAAAGGTCCGGTTGTGTTCATCTTGCAACCACTTCTCATTTCTTGCTCTTTTTGGGAATGTTTTTTTTAATTCGTTCATATGCACCTCAATGAAAGGCTCCACTTCATTAGTATTGTGCAAGACATAAAGACAAGCTTGCTCCCACTCCTCTCGACTTATTGATGAAGGATTGCCTATAGATAGTCGCCTAGCGTCAACGTTTATAGTCTTTGGCACCCCAATTGTGTCCGCATTAGATATGTACTTGGAGCAAAATTCAACTGATTCCTCAGCTATGTAACTTTCTACAATACATCCCTTCAGCCTATTTTGATTCTTCACATAGCTGTTCAAAACCTTAATATATCTTTCAAATGGGTACATCCATCTAAAATACACCGGTCCACATAACTTAACTTCACGTACTAAGTGCACCGTTAAATGAATCATGATGTCAAAAAATGCTAGTGGGAAATACTTTTCAAGCATTCATAAGGTTTGCACCAACTCTGATTACAGTGAATCTAGCACAAGTGGATCAATGACCTTCGTGCATATTGAATTAAAGAACGAGCACAACTTAGAAATTGCAAATCTTACATCATTTGTTAGAATTCCCAGCAAAGCAAGTGGTAGTAATTGCTGCATCAACATATGACAATCATGTGATTTTATGCCAATAAGTTTCAAATCCTTCACCGACACCAACTTTTTGAAGTTTGAAGAATACCTGTCTGGCACTTTTAATGAAGCAAGCCATTCACAGAGCTTTCTCTTTTCCGCTCTGGATAACGTGTGCTTTGCCAGAGGTAAGTATGTCTGATTCCTTCTTCTCTTGGGAAATAAATTAGGCCTAATCTCTATTTTCATGAGATCCAACCAAGCTTTTTCACCATCCTTAGTCTTGCTCGGAATGTCAAGCAATGTGCCGACTACAGATTCGCAAACGTTCTTCTCAATATACATAACATCCAAGCAATGACGAACAAAAAGTGTCTTCCAATAGGGAAGTTCAAAGAAGATTGATCTTTTTTTCCATGGTCCATCATTTTGCATCTCCTCCTTACCTCGCTTTCTCTTACCGAATACGACTCTTATATCTTGCACCATTTCAAATATTTGTTCACTCGTCAAGGGGCGCAGAGGGTCTCTTTCTTCGCTGTTGCCATCAAAGGCTTTCTTTTGTTTGCAGTAGCGATGATCTCTTGGCAACCATCTTCTATGACCAAGAAAAACAGTTTTCTTTCCATTTTTCAACCGCTTGTGAGACGTTTCCGTCATATAAAGAGGACAACCAATAGAACTCTTCATCAAATAACCTAAAAATTGCCATATGTGGGGAAGTCGTTAATAGTCCAATCAACATTGCCCGGAGTATGAATGTCTCTTTTCGGTGAGCATCTCTAACTTCAACTCCCTTTTTCCACAACATTTTTAGATCATCGATTAACGGTCCCAAGTATACGTCAATGTCATTGCTTGGTTGGTGAGGACCCAAAATCAATAAAGACAACATTAAAAACTTTCGCTTCATGCACATCTTCAGAGGGAGATTATAGTTAACAAGTATTACAGGCCAAGTGCTATGCCTACTACTGATGTAACCATATGGGTTCATTCCATCAGTCGATAAAGCGAAATGTATGTTTCTTGGATCCGCACTAAAGTTGGGATGATTGGCTTCAAAAGTCTTCTATTGTGGTGAATCCGTCGAGTGTCTAAGCATGCCATCATCCACCCGTTTGTCATGATGCCATGTCAAATTCTTGGCATGTTCTGGTTTCTAAATAAACGCCTCAAACGTGGTACTAGTGGAATGTACCATAACACTTTCTTTGGCACTCCATTCTTGTCGTCTTTTGCCTCCTTTCCTTTCTTCCACCTTGCTTGTTGACAAACTGGACAATAATTCTTGTCCTCAAACTCATGCCTATAGAGAATACAATCATTTTCACATGCATGAATTTTCTCATAATCCATTCCCAAAGTGCTCAAAGCCTTCTTAGCCTCATACATACTAACAATTGTAATTGGATGCAATCTATGTTTCCACATTGAACACAAGGACATCGAATTTTATCACCATTTGCATGACTTTTGTCAAAATCCAAGAACTCTTCCACACCATTCACATACTCTTTAGACAATCGAAAATCCCACATCCATTTCCTATCCATTTTGCAATTCCTAAATCAAAATAATAAATAGCAAATATTCAATTAAAATTAATTTCATAATTTATATATATACCCACGCCTACATATATTAATTAATCATAAAAAAAACATCACCCATCATAAAAAAACAAGTTACATATTCACATTATAAAACAAAGAAATCATACGTACCCATGATCCACAATACAAACTTCACGGAATAAACAACAAAATCAACAACTATTTATTAATTTTGGATTAATACATCACAATCAACAACTATTTCTCACTTTCTACAAAAAAAACTTACAAATTGGGCTGAGATTAAGGAGTGTGGAGCCGAAGAAAGACGACGGCAGCTAATTCGGAAGGGTCTGTGTTTGTATTTGTAAAATGTGTGTTTTTGAAATGTGTCTAAATGCCGAGGTGGAAAGGTGTTTTAAGGAAGCTACCACGATGGTTTTTTAAAAAAGCTGTCGTGGAAGATACCACGATGGTTTTTGGAAAAAACCATCGTGGTATATGACGATACCACGTTGGTTTTTGGAGAAAACCATCGTGGTATCTATAGACACCATGATGGTTTTCCATAGAAACCGTCCTGGTATCTATAGATACGATGACGGTTTTCTCCAAAAACCGTTCTGGTATCTTCGAGATACCATGACGGTTTTCTAGAGAAACTGTCGTGGTATCTTCAGTATTCCACGACGATTTTTTCAAAAAACTATCGTGGTATCTTCACCCCATTCCACGATGGTCTTCATTTTCACGGGCGTAACTTGCCTCATATTTGCGACCTTAGCACGACGATTTTTAGAAAACAGTCGTGAAATAAAGGTCGTGTAATCAATAATTTCTTGTAGTGAGTCTTCATTCTCTTAATTTTTAGCCAAAGAAAATTCTCTTCCTATTCCCCTCTCAAATTCACACTCACAAGCCTTCATCATCCCTCTAATCCTTAAAGCCAAGAATTCGTTACTTCTGTTTTCTTTTAAGCCAAAGTAGAGGGAATTTTGTCTGGAGATTTGTTAGACATGTATGCCCCAAGGAGTAAAAATGTAATAAGTTTTTAGAGACATTTTTATCAATAAAGAATTTATTTATTATAAATACCAAATCTTGTCCTCTTTACGTTCATATTTATTGAATGTATGATAAGCAAACAATAGTCTCAGACTGTTAGTCTAAACCTTTAAGAATTAGGCATATAATGGATAGATTATGCAAAAGACACGATTCTTAAGGTGAAGATCTAAATTATAAGATCCGCAATCGAGGAAATAAAGTTGGGCACTTTATTCATGTAAAGATTATTATGTTGTCTATATCCCTATTGGGAGATGGTTTGTCTTGACCATCGGAGGTGGACTCCGTGAATAGACACATTGGCATGTTGTTATAGGCGACGATATGTTGGATCGGGACATAAAGTGAATTGATTTGGATTAATAATTTTGTCTTGAAAAATCGATTCACTTTAGACAATCATTTGTATTGTATCTTAATCCTGAGATGAATAGTGGGCCCGTTGTCTTGACTTGTGTCTTTTGATGTGCCAAAGGGTGACACCCACATCTTAATAGTGGTATGCATGTCGGTACATTGGAGGCATGACTCTTGATGACGTAGACCTGTTATTCATAGATATAGAATCCATAGCTCCTCTTTAGGAGTAGTGATATCCTCTTATATGCATTATCCTGTAATTGAAAAACTGAAGTGCTCAACCATTTGGATACATAGGTGTAACCAAATGGTATACTGTCTTTGGATGGTAAGTTTTCCGATGGTGAGATAATGGAACTTAAGATAAAAATAATTGGGAAGGTAAGGCAGAACTTGTCCTTAAGCCGATTATGGATAATCCTATGGAGATACGGTACACTATGATATGTCATGGAGACTTAGCTATACGAGCTTCGTAATTCTATAGAGTTCGAGAGTGCAACTCCAAGCTTTTAGTGGAGTAGCGTTGGAGTTGATAATTATAAAATGTATATATGGGATATTGGGTTTCATAATTATGGAGAGCTTGAACTATATAGGTCCATTTGGTCCCCTTTGCTAGCTCACAAAATCCTGTAACGATACGACATGCTTTTCTAATTATTGGTGATTTATGTCAGATTTATTAGATTGGTTGAAATTTGAAAGAATCAAATAATTCATGTATGTTTATCAGTTGAATTAATTTTGTGACAAAATTAATTCAAGATTAAACTTGTTGAATTATTAGGATCAGATAATTCTTGTTTGTTTATCAGTTGATATAATTTAGAATAAATTATATCAAGATAAACTTGTAGAATTATTAGGAATCTATTTATTTTCCTAGAGATTATCTAGATAAAGTTGTTTTAATTAGATAACTTCTCTATTGGGTTATTTGAATTGAAACTGGGACTTTATCCTATAGAATCTCGGGCGAAAAATAAAAGATTCATTGAGATTTTTTTTTGGGCAGTTCAGCATGTTGATCTTAAAGTTCGGCTTGCCGATGGGGCAAGTTCGGCCTACCTATGCGCAAAATAAAAATCACGCATTTTTACACGGATTTCATCCGATATTGATCCGAATTTGATTCTGATTCGAATTTTTGAGACCTTATCTAATAAGGAATGACCCTAGACCCAACCTCTATACATAGGGAGTGAGTATCATGAGTTATTTAGATCAATTGAGAGATTAAGAGTGATACTCTGCTTGGTGAGAATCTGAAACTCCTTGAGAGCTCTTGTTCACAAATCACGAACACTAGCTTTGGGTTCTCTCAATTGGTTGGAAGGAGAATCATCTTGAGGAAGAGCTATTCGTGAGAGCCCACACTCACTCTGATAATAGATAGAGAATAGCAAAGAAAACCAGTTCATTAAGGCTCTTGTAGAACGTTACTTTTCTTCACGGATTACGGGAGCTTTTCGTCGAATATAAGGTCAGTAGGACAGAGGTTAATTTATACATATAGCATGTCAAACTTGTGTTTTAAAAAATACTCTGATATAAACATTTTTAAAATTCCACTACGTATTATTTTTCCAATAATTGGTATCAGAGCCATGGTTTTTACGTAAATTTACAAGTTTGTGATCATGCTATATGTATATATTATGAGATTTTTATCTCTCCTATGCTTGAATTTAATTTTATAAAGAGTTGGCACTCTAAGTTTCTATATATTTATATGTTGTCATGGATTATATGGTGAATGTTTATTAATTAATTATGGTTGATTAAATTTTTATTTAATTATTTATTAATTAATTAATTTATACTGGTTATGGTTCTTTAGAGGTTAGAATGTGTATTTAAGTTTTTTTCATGTAATTAGATGGTGGACTATCATCTCCGTCTATGAATTATTATTTAATTTTAAATTTGTAAGATTTTTGTAATTAAATAATTGTTCAAAGAAGGCGGATCTAGAAGGCGGATCTAGAAGATGGATGATGGCGTTCCCAAGTATTTCTTAAGTCTCTAATTTTATGTTTTTGAATTGTTGAAAATAAAATTGATGAATTGCATTAAAAAATTGTATTTTCTAGAAAGGGTGATTTTGCTCGGTCGGCATGCCAAACTCTCTAGTTCGGCAAGCCGATGGTCGTAGATCAACAGGCCATATGTGAGGTTCGGCAGGCCGTCAGCGGGGTAGAAATCAGGCGGCTCTGACAGCAGGCCAAACTTCTAGTTCGACAGGCCAATGGGTCATGATCGGTAGGCCGATCACATAGATCGGCTTGCTGGCAAAGAGCTAGAATTTTCTCTAGAAAAGGTGCAATTTTTCATGTAGTTTTAATTTTATTTTTGAGACAATTCTAAGAAACATTAAATATGGATTTGACCAGAAATATGGAGTATTCGATTCATATGAGATTGAAGACTTGGAGATGGGATTTACAAGAAGAAGGATACAACTTAGAGATTCAAGGATGAAGAATCGATAATATGTCTCGATTATTCTCTTGTAATCTTTGTTTTCTATTCTCTAGGATGGAACCATAATATTACGGTCATTTATTATTATTTTGCTTATAGCTTTGCTTCATAGCTTTCCTTGTCTGCATTATTATATGTTTTGCTATGTATATTGATATCATGCCATATAGAATAGGGAGTGCCGCTCATATTAAAATTGTTCATGCATATCTTTTAAAATAAAACCTTGATTTCAAAAGATTGAGTGGGAGAAGGTTTTCGAAGAGAGGACCTAAGACCTCTATCGTTGGTCCATAAGAAGAACATGGTGGTTTCGACCCCTAGGAAGGGATTCTGATTCTATCATGTACTAGATTGGATCTCTAAGAGGATAAGGTACTTTAGCATGATTTATGGTTGCACATCCCTAGGTGGTGATTGTAAATCATGGATAAAATATTGAAACGATGGTTATACACTCATGTTAATTTTATTATTAACCTCCCCTAGGAGCACTGTTAATAAAATTAATGGCCAAAGAAACGATTATTAATATATGCTGGATCATACGGGTCTTGGATGGCATATATTAATCAGGAGGGGATCCGTGTTCCTGATTGAATTTGACATGACTCCCCTAAGAGCTTGTTGAATTCTTAGTTGGGAATTATCGTTGTAAGGTTGTGATATTTTCAAGGTTTTGACACATAAACACATTTGTATGTTTTTACATGGTTGTGTTCTCTTACGAAATTATCATGAAGTGTTTGCTTATGTTTAGTATATGATTCTTTATTGTAGATTAAAAATGTCTAAAAACATTTTATCTTCGATACTTGACAAAAACCTATTAACCGGAGAAGATTATAATGATTGGAAATAGAACCTGGATATTGTCCTTTCCTTTGAGAAACTAAAATTCGTGCTGACAACCCCTTGTCCTCCTGAGCCTACAGGAGACTCAACTAATGAGCAATTCCAAGTGTACAATCCCTGGAAAGATGCAAACGATCAGGCTCGTTGCTATGTTATGGCAAGCATGAATAACATGCTGCAAGCTCAACATGAAGTTATGAGACTACGAAGCAGATCTTGGATAATCTTGAAGACATGTTTGGAAGCCAGGCCATAACAAAGTAGCAAGGGGTGCTTCAAAAACTATTAAACTATAGAGAGGCCGAGGACATCTGTAAAGGAGCACATGATGTTGGTCATGGGTTACCTCGTTGAGGCTCAAACCAATGGAGCCGACATCGATGCTGAAACTCAGATGACTATGGTCTTTGAGACTTTGTCTATAGAGTTTATTCCATTTAGAGCTACTTTTAATTTGAGCAATAGGCAAGATATGACCTTAATAGAATTAATGAAATAGTTACAGGAGTTTGAACTACTGATCAGGGAGTCTCCTACGGGTAGAGAGGCCAACATGGTAGCTGCTTTTGGTTCCAATCCTAGCTCTAGGAATGGAAAGAAGCAATGGGCCCAGAATGGGAAGTCTTCTATTCCTGCTAATAACAAGAGCAAGAAGAAGAAGAAGAAGAACCCAAAGAAGCTAAAGTGCTTCCTTTGCAGGAAGGTCAGGCATATAAAGAAGCATTACAAGGACTTCCTTTCCAAAAAAGGTAGGTGTGATCTTCTGTATTTAGAAACTTGTTTGGTTGAGGAATCAAGTGACATTTGGGTCATAGATTCTAGTGCAACTAATCACGTTTGTGTTTCTCTTCGGGGGTTCAAAGAAACAAGAAGTCTGCTTCATGAAGACTTCACGCTTCAAATGAGCGATGGATCCTTGGTCTTAACAAAAGCAATGGGAGACGTCCATCTTTATTTTGATAATTATAGGAATTTAATTTTACGAGATTGTTTTTATGTTCCTAAATTTAAAAGGAATTTAATTTCTATAGCTTGTTTATTTAAAGACTCTTATTTAGTTTCTTTTAATAATAAAGTAGTGATTCGTAAAAATAAATCTTTTATCTGTTCTGGATGGATGCAAAATAATCTATATTTTATCAAACCTAAGATGGACTTACTACTTAATGCTGAGATGAATGATAATAACTTTAAAAGGCCTAAAACTTCTCATTCTAATAAGACTTATCTTTGGTATTTACGCCTTGGTCATATTAACCTAAATAGGATTCAAAGGCTGGTAAGAGATGGACCTTTAAGTCACTTAAAGGTAGAATCTATACCTCAATGTGAATCTTGTTTGGAGAGTAAAATGACCAAAAGACCATTCAGGTTTAAGGGCAATAGGACCGAAGGGGTTCTAGAACTTGTGCATAGTGATGTTTGCAGACCGATGAACATCCGGGCACAAGGAGGATATGAGTACTTCGTCACTTTTATTTACGATTACTCAAGGTATGGGTATGTGTACCTGATGCACCACAAAAGCAAAACTTTTGACAAGTTCAGGTAGTTTCGAGCTGAAGTGGAAAAACAATTGGGTAGACCCATAAAGACACTTCAATCTGTCAAGGTAGAGAATACCTTTCTGATGAGTTTTTGGGACACTTATTAGAGAATGGGATTTTATCCCATTTGACTACGCCGGGCACTCTGCAGTAGAATGGTGTAACGGAGATAAGAAATAGGACTTTATTAGACATGATAAGGTCTATGATGAGTTATTCATCATTACCTTTATCCTTTTGGGGATATGCACTACAAACTGCTTGTTATCTTTTAAACAATGTGCCTTCAAAATCGGTCCCTAAAACTCCTCACGAGTTGTGGATGTGTAAAAAGATATCCTTAAACCATATTTGCATATGGGGATGTCCAGCTCATGTCCCGTTTAAGGATGTGAATAAGTTGGAAGCACGTTCAAAAGTTTACGTGTTTATATGATATCCAAAAGGGACTAAAGGTGTTTATTTCTATAACGCAAAGGAAAATAAAGTCGTGGTTTCAACTAATGCAACTTTCCTTAAGGAGAGTTACATGGACGACTTTAAGCCTCGAAGTAAAGTAGTGCTTGATGAGTTGAGGAGTGATTCAATCACTCCAGAGGTTCCAATGAGACCATTCCGATCAGTGTAGAAAGACTAGACCAACCCAAACAACAACCTAAGGAGCTTCGGTGTTGTGGGAGGATCGGGCGTCAACCCGAGAGGTATATGTTCAATGGGGAGGCCTTCTTGGCTGAATCGGATGAACATGACAGGGATCCTTACACTTACGTAGAGGCTATAGAGAACGCTGATTCGAAACTCTGGACAGAGGCCATGAACATAGAGATGAAGTCTATGGAGACTAATCAGGTCTGGGATCTTGTGGATCTTTTCGAAGGGGTAAAACCCATAGGGTATAAATGTATCTACAAGAGGAAAAGAGAAGTAGATGGAAAGGTCAAAACCTTTAAGGCTAGACTGATAGCTAAGGGTTATACGCAAAAGGAAGGAATCGATTATAAGGATGGTTGAATCGGATGAACATGACAGGGATCCTTACACTTACGTAGAGGCTATGGAGAATGCTGATTCAAAACTCTAGACAGAGGCCATGAACATAGAGATGAAGTCTATGGAGACTAATCAGGTCTGGGATCTTGTGGATCTTTTTGAAGGGGTAAAACCCATAGGGTGTAAATGTATCTACAAGAGGAAAAGAGGAGTAGATGGAAAGGTCGAACCCTTTAAGGCTAGACTGATAGCTAAGGGTTATACGCAAAAGGAAGGAATCGATTATGAGGAAACCTTTTCGCCTGTAGCCATGCTTAAGTCCATCCGGATTCTCTTGTCACCGCTCTCGACTACGAGATTTGGTAGATGGATGTCAAGACGGCTTTTTTAAATGGCTATCTTGATGAGTCCATTTATATGGAACAACCAGACTGGTTCAAGGTCAAGGGTCAAGAGGGTAAGGTTTGTAAGTTGCTAAAGTCAATATATGGATTTAAGCAGGCTTCCCATTCTTGGAACATAAGATTTGATAAGGTGATCAAGACTTATAGGTTCTTAGAAAATGTGGATGAGCCATGTGTTTATAAACACATTAAGGATGAGAAGGTGGTTTTTCTGCTGCTCTATGTAGATGACATTCTACTAATTGGCAATGACATTAGGGCATTGTCATCAGTCAAATTATCGTTGACCAAGCAGTTTGACATGAAGGACTTGGGTGAGGTTAATTTTGTTCTCGGTATCCAGATCTTTCGGGATAGGAAGAACAAAATGATAGCTTTGTCACAAGCCAGCTACATAGATAAAATTCTCAAGAGGTATGCAATGCAGGATTCCAAGAAAGGTGGGCAACCATCTAGGTCTAGAATTACTCTTTCTAAGAAAGACTCTTCAAAGTCTAATGAAGAAAGAGAATACATGAAGAAGGTGCCTTATGCTTCGGCAGTAGTTAGTCTTATGTATGCCATGCTTTGCACACGACTAGATATTTGCTATGTGGTCGAGATTGTAAGTCGATTGCAGGTGGATCTAGGACCGAACCATTGGGTTGCGGTTAAGCATATTTTCAAGTACCTGAGAAGGACTCAAGGGTATATGCTTGTATATTTGGGTGAGGACTTAACTCCTCTAGGATATACTGACTCAGATTTTTAATCCTGTTTGGATTCGAGGAAATCGACTTCTAGGTTTATGTTTACTCTGGGTGGCGGTACCATCAGTTGGAGAAGTATGAAACAAGATTGCACTTCAGATTCAACGATGGAGGTCGAGTATGTGGCAGCTAGTGATGCTTCGAAAGAAGCAGTGTGGCTCCGCAAGTTCCTTAGGGATCTTGAGGTAGTTCTTGGTATGGATAAGGCAGTATCACTATACTGTGATAATAGTGCAGCTGTAGCTAATGCTAAGGAACTAAGATTTCACAAGAAGAGTAAGCATATTGATTGGAAGTATCATGTGATAAAGGACTTTGTCGAGGGCAGGCATGTCACGGTGTGCAAAATCACGTCAAAGGACAATTTAGCTAATCCATTCACGAAGACACTTACTGGGAGAGTCTTCGAGGGACATGTGGAATCTATGGGGATGCGAAATTTGTCATATTTTCTAACTTAGTGCAAGTGGGAGATTGTTAGACATATATGCCCTAAGGAGTAAAAATGTAATAAATTTTTGTAGACATTTTTATCAATAAAGAATTTATTTATTAAATATACCAAATCTTGTCCTCTTTATGTTCATATTTATTGAACATATGATAAGCAAACAATAGTCTAAGACTGTCGATCTAAACCTTTAAGAATTAAGCATATGATGGACAGATCATGCGAAAGACACGATTCTTAAGGTGACGGTCTAAATCATAAGATCCGCAATCGAGGGAATAAAGTTGGGCACTTTATTCATGTAAAGATTGTTATTTTGTCTATATCCCTATTGGGAGATGGTTTGTCTTGACCATCGGAGGTAGACTCCATGAATAGAAACATTGGCACATAGTCATAGGTGACGATGTGTTGGATCAAGACATAAAGTGAATTGATTTGGATTAATAATTCTGTCTTGACAAATTGATTCACTTTAGACAATCATTTGTATTGTATCTTAATCTTGAGATGAATAGTGGGTCTGTTGTCTTGACTTGTGTCTTTTGATGTGCGAAAGGGTGACACCCACATCTTAATAGTGGTATGCATGCCAGTACGTTGGAGGCATGACTCTTGATGACATAGACCTGTTATTCATAGATATGGAATCAATAACTCCTCTATAGGAGTAGTGATATCCTCTTTTATGTGTTATCTTGTAATTGAAAAACTGAAGCGCTCAACCATTTGGATACATAGGTGTAACCGAATGGTATACTGTTTTTGGATGGTAAGTTTTTCGATGGTGAGATAATGGAACGTAAGATAAAAATAATCGGGAAGGTAAGGTAGAACTTATCCTTAAGCCGACTATAGACAATCCTATGGGGATATGGTACACTATGATATGTCATGGAGACTTAGCTATATGAGCTTCGTAATTCTATAGAGTTTGAGAGTGCAACTCCAAGCTTTTAGTGGAGTAGCGTTGGAGTTGATAATTATGAAATGTATATCTAGGATATTGGGTTTCATAATTATCGGGAGCTTGAACTATATAGGTCCATTTGGTCCCCTTTGCTAGCTCACAAAATCCTGTAACGATACGGCGTGCTTTTTTAATTATTGGTGACTTATGTCAGATTTATTAGATTGGTTGAAATTTGAAAGAATCAAATAATTCATGTATGTTTATCGGTTGAATTAATTTTATGACAAAATTAATTCAAGATTAAACTTGTTGAATTATTTTGATTAGATAATTCTTATCTGTTTATCAGTTTATTTAATTTTGAATAAATTATATCAAGATAAACTTGTAGAATTATTAGGAATCTATTTATTTTCCTAGAGATTATCGAGATAAAGTTGTTTTAATTAGATAACTTCTCTATTGGGTTATTTGAATTGAAACTGGGACTTTATCCTATATAGAATCTCGGGTGGAAAATAAAAGATTCGTTGAGATTTTTTTTTGGCAGTTTGGCATGCAGATCTTAAAGTCTGGCTTGCCGATGGGGCAAGTTCAGCCTGCCTATGTGCGAAATAAAAATCACGCATTTTTATGCAAATTTCATCCGATATTGATCCGAATTTGATTCTGATTTGAATTTTTGAGATCTTATCTTATAAGGAATAACCCTAGACCCAGCCTCTATAAATAGGGAGTGAGTCTCATGAGTTATTTAGATCAATTGAGAGATTAAGAGTGATACTCTGTTGGTGCGAATCTGAAACTCCCTGAGAGCTCTTGTTCACAAATCACGAACACTAGCTTTGGGTTCTCTCAATTGGTTGGAAGGAGAATCACCTTGAGGAAGAGCTGTACGTGTGAGCCCACACTCACTCCGATCGTAGATAGAGAATAGCAAAGAAGACCAGTTGGTTGAGGCTCTTCTAGAACGTTACTTCTCTTCATGGATTACGAGAGCTTTTCGACGAATACAAGGTCAGTAGGACAGAGGTTAATTTATACATATAGCATGTCAAACTTGTGTTTTAGAAAATACTCTGATATAAAAATTTTTGCAATTTCACTTCATATTATTTTTCCAACAAGATTTTTTGTGCAAGTCTTCGTATTTGTTAAAGAAAACATAAGAATTTAAGGTATGGTTTAAAAATTTTTATAGTTTTGAATTTTATATTTGATATGTATTGTTTTATGACAAACTTTATTAGAAACTTATTCTTTTATCTTGTGAATGTGTATGCATGTATGTTTGTATGAAAAATAACTTATTTTGTTTACTACTTTGATGATAACAATGTTATTTTATGGTTGAAAACAATTATGTTTATATGATATCGTGAAATTTCATGAAAATAAGGTTTGTTATTGAAGTGTGAAATGATAATTTTAAGATTTTCAGTTTGTCGGCAAGGTTACTGGTAACATTTTGAAATTAAATGATTTCATTTTGTTGCAATTTTTTGATATAATGTGTAAATAAATGTTATGAATGTCTAGCATTTTTTATAAATTTTTGTTCAAAATATTTTTAGGATTTTGAGCTCTTAACCAAACACTGCTTTCAAAATTTTATTTACGAACAAATTTATATTTGTGTTCTGTAGAGTCTGTTTTATGAGACAAAAAGAGTTTTTTGATTTTGTAAAATATTATGAGGCATTGTTGATATGTTAACTAAATGTCTATGAATTTTTAGCTTCATATTCTTATTATGTTTTAAGATAAAATTCGTTGATTGTTAAGTATTCAGTGGTTATAAATGTCTATTTGATATGCTCTATGTAATTTGTAAGATAAAATTTGTTGATTGCCAAGTACTTAGTGGTTACATGATTTTATAAAAATGTTTGAATGAAACATGTTCGCTGTTTAGCCTGGCTGGTGTTAATAGTAACTCTAAATTTGAACATGTGTTTTGAATTACTTTGAATTTATTTGGAGTTTTATTTTGGATATATTATGATTTTATGTGTCTATTATGTGTACTAATTTTTATAAATTATTTCATGACATAAATAATTTAATAAATAATTTTTAATTAGGATTGCTCACTGCCCAAGTTTTGTTGGAAAATTTTGTAGTATTAATTGTATTATTTACTTTAATTATCAAATGAAATTTTTATGGGTAAAGAAAAATCTGAGCATTATATATAAATGTATATAAGTTCACTTTATTTCTATAAATTTTCATGCTCTAATTGAATATGAATTGAAAGATATAGGGTTATGAATTCTTAAAGCTTAGTTAGGTTTTATGATTGGTAGATTTACTTAAAGGTTTTGAAAATTAGAAAAATGTATTTCGGATTAATATTTTCAAGAGAAGACAATTTGAGTGAGGTTTATATATGTTAGCTATGTTATAGAATAATTCTTACATGTTATTCATGCTCATAAATTGATATTGAAGGTCAAGTCTTCTGTCTTTATATTTCTCAACTTTAAGTGCATGTTTATGACCCAAAGATGCTTTGTTTCGTTAAGAATGATATACGATGCTGTAATATAATATTAAATGATATCATGATCACTCTAGATTTAAGGCTTAGTAAGCAAGTAAGTCAAGCAAGTATATTCTCACCTACAACGGATAAAAGTTTACGAAAAAGTTATGAGAATATGTTTTATGGTAATTTTTAAGTTGTTTTTATATATTTTCTTCTATGAAAACTCTTGTTGCAACAAGCAAGTTTAATAGATGTTTCAATGACAAGGTATGTTAAAGGTATTTATGTATATGTATCATTTAATTAAGCATTGCACAACTTATGTTTATGTTTATGATATCCCATAATGTTTGGACTTGTCATGTTTGGTTTGGGACTAACTACCCTACTCCTCTCATAACGATGCGCCTATGATGTTAATGATGCAATGCTTGGGCTCCTGTAGATAAAATGAATAATGTTTTAATATGGAAGTTTAAATGAAAAAATATGTTCTATACAAACATGTGCCTTGTGCACTACTATTATTATGATTACAATGTTATGTAATGATTTTTATGAATTTTTATATTGAAAGATATAGGAATGTGTACTTAGAACTTTTATGCTTACTTAGTTTATATCATGTTGTAGATAAAGATAAGATGTAGGTTGACTAGGATAGAGGACAAGGATGGGCGATGTGCAAGGAATGTTGATTAGAAACAGAGTGGTGTGATGAAAGGAATTTAAACTCAAACCAAATTTAATATATTATGTTCTGAATTATTATATGTTTGAGACTTAGTTCTATTGGTGATATGTTCTTTTGAACTTATATTTTGTTGAGTGTATTTTGTATTTTTGGTTTTCAGTTTCTTAGTTTATTTATTAAAGAATGCGCTATATAGTTCATCTCTTTGTAATTAGTCTTGATTAGTTGTTTGATTAGAAGTTAAGAGTGCTTGCATTATATGTGTGGGTTTGTATTTGTTAAATATTTGTTTTTGTGAACTAACTTTTTTGCAGGTGATCAGTTAGTCAAATGCCTTAGGTGTTCCGTCAGCCTAACTGAGGAGGAAAAGTTAAAACCGATAAGTAGGTTTCTAAAAATTGGATGTAATTCCTAGGATATTTCTCTGAGTGTTGGTGACTGTTTTGAACTTCTTATCAATCATTATTAAGTTTAATAGTAAAAGCAACATCTCCTGTGATGCCTGTAAGGGGGAATTGTAGTCATTGAGTTTAGTTTATGAGAAATTAAATGGTATATGATTTTATAATGCTAGGCCTTTTTGCACATCATATCTTCTAAGAGGATTGATTTTTTTACTCTAAATATATTGGACTTGAGGTAAGTAGAAACTACTTTTTACTACATTACAAGAACTATGTCATATTATGTTTTAAGGTGCACTTATTGGATTGTTGTTATTTGAGAATGATATAGATAGTAGAAATAAATTCATGATTCAACACATTTACATTAGAAAATCTGATGTGATCAAAATAAAAAAGGAAATGAGGTATTTAACTAAAATGAGGGTTTGGTGCTTAATTGATGGTTGATTAGGCACGGGACATAGGTGGGATCGACAGGCCCAACATAGAGCGGTTAATACTTTGAGGTTAAAAAACCAAGAGAATAAAAGTCACAAAGACTGAGACTAAATACGGTAAAAACTTGAGGTTTAAGGACCAAGATAGAAACCCTATATTATTACTATTACATTTGCCAAATTATGATGAACAGGTTCTGAGAACCACAACCTATCATTATCAAGTAAGTACCACACGGTACTCAAGCGAAGAAAGAATTGTTGAAAGAAAATTGATAAAAGAAAATGTGTGATTTCATTCTTATTCAATGTTCATGTTCATGCACTAGTTTCTACTTACTAAGCTTTTAGCTCAATATAGTTCTTATGATGCAAGTGAGGATGTATAGGGTTAGGGGTTAATCGAGTATCCAGAGCTGTCGGACAGAGATTTTTTCATATACCATGTTTTAGATAAGCTTTTGAAGCTTATTTTTGAACTTTGGTTTGTCAAACTTAACAACTCTATTATGGTATTGTAAATGATATATTACTAACTCTAGATGTGACAATATATTGCACATCTCATTTTGAAATACTACATATGTTGTAAATAAGGAATTGAGTGAGACAATAGTTCAAAACTGTTCTATAATGAAATGAATATTTTAAGTAAACCATAACATTTATAGTGTAAATAAAAGGATAATACTCTTTATTCTAACTAAATAGGCTTTCCACAAGCTTATTAGTTAGCTTGAGGAGTATTATAGTTTTAGTATCAAAGCAGAGGTTAAATCGTTTCTAAATATAAAATAAGGCATATGAATATATCTTGGCTAGGAAACTTGGTCAACTATTAGTATCTCTTGTCTTATGATTCGTTGTTTTTACGATTTTGTTAATTTATGATTGTGTTTATTATGGGCACATTAAAGGAATAAGATTGGGTGCTATATAGGAAGATATAGCACCAAAAAAGAAGACAGGGGATGATGATCAAGGGGTGATCATGATTTAATAGATAATTTGACAAATCTGATCCAGCAACTAACTAGGATGCATGGTGAACAGATACAACAGCTATTGGATATGCAAAGGAATAACCAGTGCCAACCGCCTCCTCCACCTATACCTTGACCGGATGCTTCGTAAACTATTAATGAGAAATTCAAGAAAATGGAGCCTCTTAACTTTGATGATGGTTCAGACCCATTAGTTGCAGAGGAATGGAAATCCTAGGATGCCATCTTTGATTACATGAGGATTAGTGATGTTGAAAAGGTACATCATACAATTTTCTTACTTAAAAAGGGGACTAGAACTTGGTAGGAAGGAACTAAGCTTGGAGTGAATATGGATGAGTTGACATGGGACAAATTCAAGGGGATCTTCTATGAAAAATATTTTACTAGGGATGCTAGATCATTAAAAGTAAAAGAGTTTTTAGAGATGTAAGTATGTGATTATGCTAGAAAATTCGATGAAGGTTGCAAATATGTCCCTTATATTGCTAAAGACAACAATGAGAAAATAGACCACTTCTTGAGAGGTCTTCATCCTGAAATCAAAAGGGATATGAGGATGTATTCTACAATGGAGTTTAGGGAGTTAGTCGACAAGGCATTGATAGCAGATCAGGATGAAAAAGACATTGAGAAGTTTCTCCAACAAAGGAGATCAGGATTTAATTCAAGGAATCTTACCTAGTGGAAAAAGGTAGAATAGAAATCACAATAAGGAAACAATAAATGCCCTAGAGTTGAACAAAAGCCACAAGTGCAAGAAACTAAGACATTTAGGAAAGGATTATCCCACAATGCAAAAGAAAGTCCAAGGAAGGATGTGTGAAATGATAGAAGAACAAGCTAATGCAGTTGCTTTTGCAGTCTCAGGTAATATTTTAATTTCTAGAGTTGTTGCAAAAGCATTGATAGATTCAGGATCTACGCATTCATTTACATCAAGTACATTTGTGAGAAAATTAGGCATTACAACGAATTTGTTGAAAATGATATATAGTTAAATGTTACCATTCGGGGAAGAAATAGAATCGAATCAAATGTTAAAAGCTTGCTCGGTTCAGATTAGTGATAGAACCTTATATGTGGATTTTGTGGTTTTGAATATAGATGATTTTGAAGTCATTTTGGGTACGGATTGGTTGACAAAATATCATGCCACAATTGGCTACAACAAGAAGATTGTGATCTTCAGCTACCTAGAGAAGAATAGTTCGTTTTTAGAGGAACCACATGGAGATCGTCTCTACCAATTACAACTACAATTAGGCTCAAAAGATGCTTAATAAAGGTTATGTTGGCTATTTGGCTAGTGTTATGGATACTTTACTGGAATAGAAGTTAAAGCTGAAAGATGTAGATGTGGTTTAAGAGTTCCTAAAAGTGTTCCCAAATGGCTTACCAAGATTGTCACCTGATCGAGAGATTTTGTAATTGACCTTGTACTTAGAACTACACCAATTTCCAAAGCACCTTATAGAACAGCACCGACAAAATTAAAGGAGTTGAAGGTGCAATTACAAGAATTGCTTGATAAGGGTTTTATTCTTCTTGGGGAACGCCTGTGTTATTTATAAAGAAAAATGATGACACATTGTCATTATGTATTGATTATAGACAGTTAAACAAGGTGACCATTAAGAATAAGTATACACTTCCAAAGATAGATGATTTGTTTGATCAACTAAAGGGTGCTATTATTTTCTCAAAAATTGACTCGTGAAGTGGATATCATCACTTGAAGATCAAAGAAGAAGATGTGTAGAAGGTTGCCTTTAGAACAAGGTATGGGCATCATGATTTTTTAGTGATTCTTTTTGGTTTAACAAATGCCCCTACTGCATTTATGGAAATAGGGTGTTCAAGCGGTTTCTTGATAAATTTGTGATTGTAATTATTGATGACATTTTTATCTATTCCCAAAGTAAGGAAGAACACAAAGAACACTTAAAATTTGTGCTACAAGTTCTTAAGGAAAACAAGTTATATGCCAAATTTAAGAAGTGTGAATTTTGGCTGGAAAAGTGACATTTCCAGGACATATTGTGTCCATGAATGAAATTTCTATTGATCTAGGTAAATTGGAAGATGTTACTAACTGGCCAACACCAAGAAATGTATCAGAAATTAGGAGTTTTGTAGGATTGGGGGGCATTATTGATGATTTGTTGAGGAATTCTCTAAAATAGCCACTCCTTTAACATCGCTGACTAGAAAGAATGTGAAATTTCGGTGGACTGATACTTGTGAAAGGAGTTTTTAAGAATTGAAGCATAGGCTAATCACAACTCCAGTGCTTACCATTCTAACAAGAACTGGAAGATTTGTGGTGTATAGTGATGCATCCAAGAAGGTTTTAGGCTATGTGTTAATGTAGAATGGGAAGGTTATCACATATGCCTCGAGGTAACTAAAGAGTATAAAAAGAATTACCCAACTTATGATTCGGAACTTGCTTTTGTAGTTTTGGCTTTGAAAAACTAAAGACACTATTTGTAAGGTGAGAAATGTAAGATTTATATTGACCACAAGAGTCTAAAATACTTTTTCACATGAAGGAGTTGAATATGAGGAGCGTAGATGGTTGGAACTTGTGAAAGACTATGATTGTGTAATCAATTACCATCTTGGTAAAACTAATGTGGTTGTTGATGCCTTGAGTAGAAAATCAATGTCATCTTTCTTTGTCATTTAAATGTCAATATTATTGGATTTGTAAAGGTTGGAGCTTGAAATAGTCCCCAAAAAAATAATGAGGAGATTGCGCCAGCTCTAGTAATGCAACCTATGTTACAAGATAAAATTAAAAAAGGTCAAAAGGTGGACAACTATTTGATTAGGTTGAGAAACAAAATTTATGCAGGACAAAGACCAAACTTCTTAGTTGTTGAAGATGGGATTATAAGATTTAGAGGGAGGGTGTGTGTGACGTTTATTAAGGCCATTAAAGAAGACATCTTGAAAGAAGCTCATATGACTCCTTATTTAATACACTCAGGTACGACAAAAATGTATAAAGATCAAAAGTAGCATTACTGGTGGCCAAAAATAAAGAAAGATGTAGCAAAGTTTATGGCTGAATGTTTAACTTGTAAACAAGTTAAAATTGAACATTGAAGACTAGCTGGGTTGCTGAAGCCTTTATTGATTCTACAGTGGAAATGGGAACACATCACAATAGACTTTGCACTTGGATTGCCTAGAACTCAAAAAGGATTTAATTCCATATAGATGGTTGTGGATAGGTTAACCAAGTCAGCCTACTTTCTTCCAGTAAAATCTGCTTATACCATGGACCAGTATGTTCAATTTTACAACAAAGAGATAGTTAGATTACATAGAGTGCTGGTTTCAATAGTGTCTAATAGAAACCCAAAGTTCACATCTACATTTAGGAAGAGTTTACCTAGTGCTATGGGAACAAAGCTTGTATTTAGTATAGCATTTCATCCTCAAAGTAATGGATAGCCTGAGAGGATAATTCAGACATTGGAAGATATGTCAAGAGCTTGTATGTTTGATTTGCAAAGGAGTTGGGATACAAAGCTTCCTCTAGTGGAATTCACTTATAACGACAATTACTAAGCAACAATTGGAATTGCACCTTATGACACCCTACATGGAAGAAAATGTAGATATCTAGTTCATTGGGATGAAGTTGGAGAAAAGGAATTACTTAGTCCAGAAATGGTATAAAAAACTACTGAGGTAGTAGAAAAGATATGTGATAGAATGAAGACAGCACAAAGTAGACAGAAAAGCTAGGCAGATAAAAGAAGAAAAGATTTGGAGTTTTCTATTAGGGATCATGTATTCTTGAAGATAGCTCAAATGAAGGGTGTCATGAGATTTGGGAAAAGAGGAAAGCTGAGCCCAAGGTATGTTGGCCTAGTTGAAATTCTTGAGAGGGTTGGTAATAGAGCATATAGATTAGCCTTACCTCCTTTATTATCCAGTTTACATGATGTCTTTCATATGTAAATGCTCAAGAAGTAGATTCCAAATCCCTTGCATGTTTTAGGTTATGAGCCATTGGAAATAACTTCTAATTTAGTATATGAGTAGAAACCATACAGATCCTTGCTAGAAAAGAAAGGGAGTTAAGGACTAAGAAGATTCAACTAGTTAAGGTTTTATGGAGAAATCATTCAGTTGAAAAAGCCACATGGGAAAGAGAGGAAGAGATACAGAACAAATATTTAGAACTATTTGGTATGTCAAATTTTGACGATGAAATTCTATAAGGAGGAAAGAATTGTAATGCATAATTAACTCATAATTAGCCAATAATAAGTATCATGCATATTCATGCATTTAAGGAACACACATTATTGAATTTCGAGTATATAGAAAGCATATCTTATGAGTACTCATTATTTATAAGATTGAATCATGCATAAACATGCTTATATTATATAAATATGACATTGAATTATTAATATATGATCTAACCTGTTTTTCGAAAGTTCTAATTATAGTGAAAAGCTTGGTTTCTCAGTAAGGAAGATTAGAATGCTAAATGGTTACGAATTAATTGGAAAGTGTTTTTCCATTTTGAAAGCATTCTAAACCAATTGCTTTTCCAATTTATACCTTGAAAATAGCTAGATTTTGTTAGAATTTAAAGTATACAAAATGGTGGAATTTGATTGATTGGTTGACTAGGTTATAAAAATTTAAGCTGCACTTGTTTGCACTTGATTTTAATTGGGTAACTATTAGCTAAATTATTTTCTTACTCAGTACTCCACATGTTAAACCCTAGAAAAATATGGTAAAAGCTCCCATGCAGTGTCCTCCTTCAACCCACCTCCTTATGACTAAATCAAATGCACTAGAAAGCTTTATTTTTGCTTCTTATGTCCCTAGTAGCCCAAATTTGAACAGGCCCTCCCCCAATTCTTTCCCTCCATTTTCTTTGTCCTAAAGCTCACAAAAACTTAAACAAGACTATAGAAGTTTTGGTAGCACAAACCTGGCCAAATTCTCACTATTTTGAGCATAAAAATCAAGTATTTTAACCTCCAATAGAGCCCTAACTTTAAGACCTACAAGGTAACGTCTATATTTATGTTTCTTATGATGAAATAAAGTTATTGTCTATTATATATGATTATATATATGGAAAAAGTAAGCTTGGATAGATTTGAGCTCAAACTAAGCTAATTAAGTCAATTTCTTTGCAAAATTGATAATCTTATAGAATCTAATTATTTCTTTTATTTTTAATTAATCCTAAGTGTTTATTAAGTGATTTTGGATGCTTATAAACAGGTGGGAATCAATTAGAATGTTATTTCTGGATTTACGAGGAAAAAAAATGTAAGACTAAATTAAGTGGAAAATCAAATTTCCACTATGCTTGATTTTTATCTATTAGGCTACTGTTATAAGATTATATACTTCCCTTAAAGATATTTAATGTTTAAAAATGTTATTTATTTATTCAAAGCCTGATTTTGGCGAGAAAGAGATAAAATTGTTATGTGTTTAATATAATATAATTTGTAGTATGAATGAGCTGAAATGCATGTTTGTTGAGATAATTGAATATTTAATCTCCATGTTTAATCATATATTTTGTAGTGTCGCTTGTTCGTTTGACCTTAAATGTGCATTTTGATATTGTTATACTCAGCCTGTTTTGTTTCTAATTCAAAACAAAACCCTTATAATATGAACGTATAACCTAGATCAAAGAGTTTGGTTTATGAGAAATTAAATGGCATATGATTTTATATTGCTAGGCCTTCAGCACATCTTATCTTCAAGAGGACTGATCTTTTCACTCATCACAAATACTAGAGGTCAGTAGAAACTACTATTTACTACATCACAAGAACTAAGAAACTACTATTTACTACATCACAAGAACTATGTCATGTTATGTTTTAAGGTGCATTGATTGGATTGTTTTTAATTAGGAATGATATAGATTGTTGAAATTCATTCATGATTTATGACCTTTACATTAAAAAATGTGATATGATGGTCGGGTATCCATGGGACGTAGGTGGTGAATACTTTGAGGTTGAAAAACCAAGATAAAAAAAGCCACAAAGACTGAGATTGAATATAGCAAATACCTAAGGTCTAAAGACCAAGATGGAAACCCCATATTAATATCATTACATTAGCCAAATTATGATGAATTAGGTTCAAAAAATCACGGCTATCATTACCAGTTACACACCACACTCCAAGAGTATCCAAAAGAAGAAATAATTATTGAAAGAAAACTGATAAAAGAAAATGTGTGATTGCATTCTCATTCAATGTTCATATTCATGCATTAGTTTCTGCTTACTGAGCTTTTAGCTCATTATAGTTCTCATGATGCAAGTGAGGATACACAAAGTTAGGGGTTGAACGAGTATCTAGAGCTGTTGGATAGAGTTTCAAGTCCTTCACCGACATCAACTTTTTAGAGTTCAAAGAATAACTGTCCGGCACTTCAAAAGAAGCAAGCCATTCATAAAGCTTTCTCTTTTCCCCTCTTGATAACATGTTTGTCGTCGGATATAAGTAAGTGCGGCTCTTTCTCTTGTTAGGAAACAAATTAGGCCTAATCTCTATTTCCATGAGCTCCAACCGTGCTTTTTTACCATCCTTACTCTTGCTTAGAATGTCAAACAATGCGCTGACTATTGATTCACAAACATTTTTCTCAATATGTATAATATCCAAGCAATATTGAACAAAAAGTGTCTTCCAATATGGAAGTTTGAAAAATATGGATCTCTTTTTCCATGGTCCATGTATTGGCGACTCGTCTTTACCTTGCTTTCTTTTCTTACATACACTACTACAAAATGTGGATAACCGTCGTGGAAAAATTTTACGATGGCTAAAACACCGTCGTGGAAACTTTTGTCACGGAACAAGACCGAGTTTTCACGATAGTTTTTTACCGTCGTGTAATAGAATAATTGGTGTGCGAGATCGGTGTGAGTGCTAATCTTCCACGATGATTTTTGGTGAAAACCGTCGTGGAATAAAGAGATTCCACGATAGTTTTCACAAAAAACCGTCATGGAAGGTGGAGATTCCACGATGGTTTTGGTGAAAACTGTCGTGGAAGCTCCTCCTTCCACGATGGTTTTTGGTGAAAACCGTCGTGGATGGTTTTTGGTGAAAACCGTCGTGGAAGCAAGCTTCCACGACGGTTTTCACCAAAAACCATTGTGGAAATTTGGTATTTTTCAAAAAAAAATTCTCCCATAATTTCTATTTCCCACGGGATGGCCAATCTCGTGTGTTATCCATTACATCAAGGCCCTAATTACATACAATAATTGCTGTATATTAAAAATTGCATTGTATTTATAAGATCATTTTACATTTGAGCTATTTTGAGTACATTGTTAATCTACTATGATGTGTACCTATCTAAAAAGCACAAACCTATTTACAAATTTTACCCACTCTAATCTAACTTCATGTATATCCGTATGTATATAAAAATCTTTTTTTTCTAAGGCTTGTATACCACTTGTAATTATATCCCGCAACCACATTTTATGTTTCCTTGTTGTCTTGGATACTTACATTTAGAATATAACATTCCGTTCGGTCAGTTTGTGACACCGATTCCCGCTTGAAGCTTCCAATCGTTAAGCGCCCTAATAATATATCATGTTTAAATAATAAATAAATTAATAGACGATATAATTATGTGAGACTAAAACAATTAATTTTATAAGACAATATAAATACTTATAATCTTGTGACTGATACGAAATCCTCACGTGGTGGGTGTCCGAGGGGGTCAAACCAATATCTTTGGTCTTCCCATGGCAAAATAAGTCCCAACATCCAATGTTCTCCAATGTTGTATGGCAGGAAGAATAATTTCCCCCTCGGTGCTTTAGCTAATAGGTGGAGGAGTAATGTGGCATGCTCTCTATAATCACTCTGCAGGTCTCTTGTAGCACTTGAAACAATGGCCGGAGATATGAAGCCAAAATTTTACGCCATGCCTTGAAGTTCACAATATTCCGCCAAAAAACTACAATAAAAAATATTACAGTGAATTATTTTAAAACACCTTGCAACTCTACTTATATATTTGAAATACTAAAATAAGGCTGGAGTTATCACCTGAGGTATATGAGGATACAGTTTGCCCCGATTTCTTCGAAGCTGATGAAGTCGTAAACGTCTTCATACCCCACATAGATAGGCAAATCATTGCCAGTAACATTTACCGGTATCGGGCACTGAATGGTTGACCCATTGCGCATGAAAGAATGTGCGTGTAGAGCTAACTGCATAAATTCTTGAGGTACTGAAGCAAAGTTAAATGCACGCAGGTGCTCATTAGCAACGGTTTGTCCTTGGCCTTGTTGAACCTCAGGTTGTGATTCTCTTGCTTTTAGAAAGCTTTTCTTTTTTTTCGTTTCTTTCTGCCTAGATCTTGGGGAACATGGCTAGGTGCTCGACTCGTCTTTGTCAATGTGATGACTTCAACTAATCTCTTCGGCCATGCGACAAAGCTTCCTGCTGCTTCACCCACAGTTGTTGCTTCAAGTGTTGGAACAGGCAATTTAGCTGTTCTAACTCTTATGATAGTGATGCTAACACACACGTTCTCTTCCTCTAATAGTCGTCCATGAACTATATTAGTTGGAAGGCTCTCCATCCACACCTTCCTAAGCGCAACAAGTGTACACCCACCATTAACTCTATCCTCAACAAAGAGCCTACATTGTTCAGGCCCTTGACGAGGAGGTGACAATTGGACTTCTGGAGCTTCTGCTACAGTATTGGGAGGGTTACAACTAGCTTTGAAGCTGTTGCATTGTGATATGCTATCATCCGTCGACTTAGCACGTCCTTGGGAAATGAGCTCAGTCACAAGACTTCGGAGTTCTACAGTCTCCATCTACATCTTCGACATTTGATAATTCAATTTTGACGATCCTGGTTGGAGGTCGAAGTATTGAGACTGCTTCACATACTTTGATTGACCGTGAACACGTCCTGAATGTTTCAGTTTCCTTAGTGCCCGTGATAAAATGCCATCATTACTGACCAATTGGAAGCTCCCTTGATTTTGTTGCGTTGTGTATTCATCCTGTATAAGAACAACACAACCATGTTATTCAAGCAATTCTTCATCCACCCGTAGTAAAATATAAATTAATTGTTTGTGTTTAGTAGACTTACAATCAAGTTGGAAATCTCTGCTACTTTTGGATTTTTAAATTGGCCATCGAGACCTTGACGTGATTTTACCCACAACTCCTCCCATGTTGGTTGCACGCCTGCCTTTGCAAATTGTGTTACGCTATGTTAGTAACATAGTAATGTAGCAATAATTGATATATGTAGTTTGAGTTAATTAGTAATGTACTATGGATTGCTCGAGCTCTCTATTTCCCACTCGGCCAACCATAGAGCAGTATTCATTTTCTGCTCTTATTTTTCTTGCATTTGACGATAGTAGTTGGAAATCACTGGAACATCGATACCTCACAAAAGCTTCTCAATCTTCATCGTTTTTGAAGGGGTAGTAGTGTGCTACTGTAGGAAGCCTTTTTTATATATTTATATCCTTCTCCATAATGGAAAGGTATGGTTGTACGAAAGTAACGTAGAGGTCAGATCTGAACCCCTTTGCTAATTCGCTGCAAAGCTTTAAAGCCCTTTTCCTATACCAATCTTCAACTGTGAAAGCTTTGTATATCTTTCTCCAAATCACATCTTTTACTTTATCTAAATCCTTAGACCTCCAATCTTTTGTCCATATTGGAACATGCTCTCGACTAAGGACTCCGATCTAACTGCTTAATTGATGACCAGGTGCACCTTTCGGTTGGCCTTTCAAATCAAAAGTCACTTCAATTCTTAAACCTTTCTTTCTCATCCGATGAATTTTTTTCATCAATGTTGCCCTTCGGTCAAAGTCTACTTTTGGATCAAATTTGGTTCGCCTTTGTGGCTTACTACGATTGTTTCCCTTACTATATTGCGTTGCAGATGAAGTGCAGCCTTCGTACTCCTTCTTGTACTTGTCGCTATCAAATTCACGAGACATTGTACCTATGCAACGTATTTAAAAACTAACATATACATACTAATATTAATCACAAACTACACATATTCACATACTAATATCATGACTTGCACAATTTCACATAATTTTCCTCTAATAGACATATTGACATGTTCACCATAAATTGCACAATTACTTTCCATCTTCACATATTCATAAGCTTATATATTGACATAATTTCATGTAATCAAATCTTAACATATTCACAATTACACAATTTCCACGACACTTTTCACATATTCATATAATTTCACATAATTACACATATTCAGAAGTTTACACATATTCACAATTACATATATAATTTCACAAATTGTACATATTCACATAATTTCACATGTTCGATATATTGACACATTCACCACAAATTGAACAATTACTTGTCAGCTTCACATATGCACAATTTCATATATTGACATAATTTTACATAATCAAATCTTGACATATTAACATTTATAATTGATTACACGATGAGGGGGGTGGGTGGAGGGAGG